>JADFUC010001972.1:0-83521 GCA_019722365.1 Lithospermum erythrorhizon
ATCAGTACTTCGTTCAGTTACACGTATTGCTAAGGCCCAGCGTTCCACTTAGCAGGCCGAATTCGGCCAGGTCGTTAATGGAAATTTGTCGGCTGTCGAACATGTCATAGGGAACGCGGTTTGTTGCTTAAGGGCCGGCCGGTTCGTTAGACTTCGACTACGTAGTAGTATGTTATTTGCTTTCTTATATATGTTAGGGTATTTCAAGGATTAGGGTTCCGTTAAGCGGTTAAGTCGATAACGTAGGCCTCCTGTTTGGTATCTGAGCCATAGGCGTGTCGAGGGGCCGGGCCGGCCCGGTTCGGTATGAGCCGAATCGAGCAGGGAGGCCCCGGCCGGTTCGAAAGAGCCCCGGTGGCTTACCGGGCCGGGCCGAACTAGTCTTTGGGCCCGTGTCCGCCGAAGCCCGTGTCTCGAGGGCTTAGCGTGGTAACGTCAAATTTAGACGTTACCACGTTGAACAGATTTCAAGAAATTAAGAATAAGCGTTACGCGTACGTCGAAGCGTGGTAGCGAGCGATCTCAACGGTATATTTTGAGCGTTGGTAGAGAAGATAGCAATTTAGTATTATGAATAAACATTACTGCGTCGATCCAAGCGTGGTAGCGTTTATTAGCATAGTTTATATATCCGTTAGCACTAAGCGTTACCCACGTTATCGCGATGTGGTAGCGTTTAGTCTGCCGAGAAGATAACTGACGTTCCACCGTTATTGGCATCCATAAATAGGGAGGACCACAGGCTTGTTTTCTCACAAATCCTAAGCAATCTAAACACAATCAAAGCAATTTTTTGTATATTCATAAGCATTCTTGATAGAAATTAAATAATTTCTTTTATAATCATAATTATTCTTGATGCATAGTCAAATATTTGATTAAATTAAAACCCAATCTCGTGATCTTGAAAGCTTGCCTCGGGATTCGGTATTCTACATCTTTAAGTTGTTATTTGCTATATTTTGTTGTTTTACATTTTATAATGGCCTAGCGACCAATTAGTGCTACCGATTCTAAACCATCTTGTTAATTTAGAAGATGAGTGTACTTATGGAGTCCTAGTAATTAATTGAATTCTCAATCAGTGTTAATACGGTAATAATGAGAGAGAAAAAAAAGTTCATGGGTTTGGAACCACTTTGATGGCGATCGAGTGAAACAAAAGGCAATTTGTGCATATTGTAAGATGGAATTAGTATGGAAAACGGGAGGGGGGCAAGGTGGAACCGGTCATTTGGGTAGACACTTAAATAACAAACATCAAATAACTAAGGATAGTGTTCCCGGTGGGAGCGGGGGTGTGCAAGCAACAATTAATACTCAAACCTTTGGAAATTTTAGTTTTAATGAGTTTTTTTATAAAATGGAGTCAATGAAATTTGTAATTGGTAGTAATTTGCCTTTTAATTTTTGTGATGGATGGCGTTTTATTCATTGGATTCAAAAGGCTATTAACCCCCGAGCTCATCGTATCCCCCGTTCTACTATGCGTAGTATTGCCTTCAAATATTTTAAAGATCAAAAAGAACTTATAGGTAAGATGATGAATACTTTGCCTTGGAAAGTTTGTTTGACGAGTGATATCGGTGTGTTCGATGATTTTGATATAATGTGTGTTACATGTCATTGGATTGATATAGATTGGATTTTTACCGCGTATGATGATAGAACATATGAGCTACCAAAAAATAAACTCAGCATCCCGATATGGCATGATAAATGCAATATGCTGGTTAATGTCCAAAATGTTCCAATTATGGAAGGTCAACAAATGAATTGATATAAGCGGGGAAAGTATGATCGGAGGCTTGATCGTTCTTTTGCCCGGGGGTTGTATGTGGGAGGGTGTGTTGCGTTCTAAGTGGGAAGTTTTCGAGCAATTTGAGCTCGTGAGGGATGATGTGTGGAAGTTATGAGTGTCGCTGATGCCGCCATTAGAATGGACACCCAGTAATGGGGAGCCTTGTAACCTATCGGCCGATTTACGTGCGCCGACCGAGCGGGGCCCTCATGGAACATCCGATCGAGCTTTTGTTGGAGATGATAAAGCGCGGCATGAGCAAAATGTTTACGAGATTGCGGTATGAGGGCCAGGATATCGATAGGCGGGGTCTTGGGATTGATCACACAGCCTTAGTAGAGGATATAAAGGGTTGATGATGCGAGGGGTATCGACACGCCCGCCGCCGCCGCCACCCGGTTAGCGACTCGAAGAAACACATGAGTGAATGTGTTTGGTTTATGTTATTATGTACTTTGAAAAAATTATGGTTTATTTTATTTTTTATGTCATGTACGTTTTCGAACAATTTAGTATTTATGGTTTGCAATTTAGTATTTGAATAATTTAGTATTTATGGATTGCAATTTTATGTCATGTTGTTTATCGTGGAGCTTAGGTTTGTGTTGTTGCTAAAATGCATTATCTTTGTAGTCGGCGTTTAGTGGGCAGTTTTATATTAACGTTACCACGCGTTAATTCTGAAGCCAGTTCGTGGCTTTAAGCGTTACGCGGCAGTTAGCGTTCTGGCGTTAATTTCGTATATTTAGGCAGTAAGCCCCGGATTAAGCGTTACCGGCGTCCCAATATAAGCGTGGTAACATTTGTCTAGAACTGAGAAACAAAGGCCAGAGCCGGGCCGAGGCCTCGCGGGCTCGAACCGGGCCCGAGTGCAGAGGCCTAAACTCACTTGGCCCGCATCGGTTCGTTATAAGCGGGTGGTGGGCCTCGTGGGCCACCGGGCCGGTTAGTTTGCCACGTCCCAGGCATATGACGTGATGAGACTCAACTCGATGTTCATTATGATCCATGAATTGGGTCTGATGAGGGTGAATGTTTGAGTATTTTTTATGTAAAAAGTAAAACTAATGTCATATTAAATAGGTTAAATCATATATATACTAGGTGGTGTATATGGATTTCGATTCGGTTAATATTCCTTTATTGTCAATTGATTTTAAAATGAAAGTTAGTTATCCTATCAGTTTTGTCCCAAGATCAGGTTTTACAGGTCGGATGATATTAAAGGGCAACATGTCTCAGAATCATCCGTTAATATGATGGAGTGTAACATATTCCCTTGACGTGATCTCTACAGTTGGGGTGTAACTCTTGTGGATGGACTGAATTAGATGCACGGGGTGAATGAGCTCGTACCCACTTCAAAAGATGGACTACTTGAATTAGATGCATGGGGTGAATGAGGCAAATGCCCGCTTCAGATAAAACTTTTTGGATAAATAATTAATAAGGTAATGATTTATTTCTTGATCATGGCACTTCGCTTATTTTTTATTTTTCATCCACTTTTATATTAAAGCTAAAGTGTCGTTATTATTCATTGAAGTGTGAAAATTAGGCTAATTAGCGGGTTTTGCCCCAATTATCTTTTATTTTTTTGGTTGCCCACGAACTATCGTCTTACCGAGGCTGTGCGCATCTTTATCTTTCGGGGTGCCCGTGTACTTTCCATCTTTTCTCAGAGCTGCCCCTCATCCCGGGTTTTTCACATTTTAAAATTAAATTTTCACACAAAAAACTTAAATATATTTATTTTGTCTATGGCTATTTACCTTTAAAGTATGGGGACTTCAGTATAGAGACACGTTTAAAAATATTTTACGTAATTATAATAAAAGCTTCAATCCCGGCTTTTCTTTTTTTATTGGCACCCGCTACCCCGCCCCTTCCACGAACTTTCATCAGCCTTAAATATCTTAACGACTGCAACTGACCACTACACTCTGCAAAATTAAATGCTGAGCTTTTCATAAGCGACAAATTTAACTGTGTATGAGCTATTGAATAGAGAATATGGTTCACGAATAGCCCAGGTCTTTTTTATTCTATTCTTCTAAATAGTGTAGGCTGAGTTGTATTAAATGCATTTATAACTTTCTTTTGAAGATCTTCTTAACTTCTGTGAAGTCGTTGTTATAGTTTGGGTTATTAACATTATACGAGGAATAGGCTTTCATCCCCAGAAAAGTGTGTCTGTTAATTTTATTCTAGGAATAGTGTGAAAGCGATAATTCTATTAGATGCAGTATGGTGATCTACCCAACGTCTAAGAGCTAGTTTAGCTCGAGTCGTAATTGTTCCTCGAATTTATAGTAAAATATGTTATGTGGTTCTCCATTGGGTTAGTCTGGCTGCATTTATTAGAATCACTCACGTTAAAATATTTGTCTCTTTATTTTTCAATACTTTACTTAATTCCTTGTCTTATAATTACATGGCTATGCATTATAGCCAAATTAGAAGCTTCCGTAGTTATGGCCCAGTATTAGAGCTTGGATTTAGATCTGCAAAGAAGATGGGTGGTGAAAGTATAAAAATTGAGAAGTTCATTGGGAGAGAAAGCTTGATTTAGAGTCTCCTAGCAAATGAGGCAAGGGCATTATTGAAATAAGAGGGGCTCTGGGCACCTCTGTCAAAGAATCCACCAGCACCGTTACCGGATACCATAGCTAGTCACAGAGGAGAAAGAACATTAGGAGCATTGATTAACTGCTGGATGATGAGGTTATCACAGAGGTTTCGGAGGAGGATATTACTGCCAAGTTGTGGCTCGAACTTGAGAGTCTATATATGACGAAGAGCTTGACCAATAAGTTTTTGTTGAAGCAACGTTTGTTTGGACTAATAATGCAGTAAGGTACATCTCTTAAGAATCACCTAGATCGTCTTAATATTGGTATATTACTTGATTTGCGTAATATAGATATTAAGATTGAGAATGAGGATGTTGCCTTGATATTATTAGCCTCTTTACATATTTCATATGAGAACTTTAGGGAGTCTACGACAAATGGTAAGGATTATTTATCTGCGGAAGAAGTTAGATGCGCCGTCCATGTAAAATTGCGTATTAATTGTAGTGGTAGTTCTAGTTTTGGTTCGGGGTTCTCGTAGTGCGCTGCTAATACTAGTTGGAGTCCGTGCTACTCAGGTGGAGAAGTTCTCGAGAAAGGTGTTGGAAATCAATGAATTCCACTTTTATATATGCATTCTTGCGATAATTGTGTATCGATTCATTTACAGTTGGATTTATGTGATTCTTTGGAACTTAGTATTCACCTTAGTAATTGTATATATTACTAGTTCGGGTTCTCATGATGATAATTTAAGGGGTTATGAAGCGGTGCTAGATCTTACTCATTGTTGTTATAATAATAGTAATTGGTCAAATTATTATCTATTCTTATTATCGAACTTTAGAAGGTAAATACAGCATTACAATGACGTTGAATTATGTTTAGTGCTTGTAAAATTAAACTACATTGCTAAGCGAGAGTTGATTGTAATTAACGAATATTCTCCGATTGGGAATTTTAAATTGATAATGTAAAAATATAAAATTGGATGAACCGAATTAATTAATTAATCAATTGAATTAGTCGATAGTTAATTAATTTGTTAGTAACTTGTTAGTTACTAGTAACAATTTATTAGTGTTTGATTTGCCAACGGTTTAATTAAATCAAAGCGAGTCAAATTTCCGTTAACCGTTAGGTTGGGCTTTAGACTAAATGATGGACCCATTATATAAGTGATCCTTTATGCGTTTAGGTTTCATAGGATTATGAAACAAAGAAACCTCCATCTCCTCGAGGATGGCGAAAATACCAAAAAATTGAAAACCTCCGTCTATCGAGAATTGAAAATTCTTCTCTGATTTTCCATCCAATCCCTTAGTTCTAGCAAACTCGAGTTGTGGGATTGACCCTCTGCGGTGTGTGCAATTACAGAGGCACTAGCAGTGTTGGACAAGCAATTGGAGGAGGATTTAGAAAGGGGATCGCTGTGGAGCTCGACTTGAGGGTGGTTTTCAACATCTTCGGCCCCGCAATGTAAGCACTCACCGTATTCATATTGCATGTGTGTGTTTTAAGATTAATTGTCATTTGAGGATCCAGGGATGTATGAATTTGGTGTTTAATCGCAAATGGAATTCATCTTAGATTCTAACAGAGCGGGGAGGGGTCGACGGAGATTGATAGATGCAGTGTAGGGAGTTGAGGCATTAGAAATTAGAGTGTCCTAAGAGGAAGGGATGCAAGGGAAAAGGCCTCGAGTAATCTTTGTCGCCCGTTACTTGATAATTGGTATCGTTCAAAGAAGGACATGACCTTAATTCTTGATGCTCACACATTTTACACACCGATATGTGGTTACGGATTCCGGGAGCGTCGTACGTATGTACATGTTGACTCACGAATCACTAATCCTTATTTTGATAATAACAAATTACATTTAAATGCTAATATTTATTTAAGTGACTTCTACAATATGCCTAATTGGCATTTTGGCACAATAATCAAGTCAAGACACGCACCAACTATTTTATGTGTTTCACTGCTTTATAGGCGTTGTGTAAGAATATATCTAACTTATTAAGGTTTTTCATATTTGTGAGAGAATGGTTTTTGCATTTTTAATTGAGCTTTAAAATCATTTTTAAGTTACTTGATTGATAAGTCCTTGTTGTGTTGTTAGCATGGGTGGTCGATTGAATCGATCTCGAATGTTTGAGTGAAATGACTTAGTGCATTTAAGTATGAATAGGAATTTGAATCAAGTGGATTAATCGAGCTTGAAAAATACAGTCCATTGGGCCACATGGTTACCGATGGTAGTACCGATGAAGGTAAAAGGAAGTTTTCTCTTGCGACTGGCGAGTAACCCCATCGAGGATTCTCCGTCGAATGAGCTTTCGATGAATAGAGGTCAATGAGCTCTCACACATTTGCCTCGTGTGCTGCCATCGTGTGCGCGGGCGCGATGGCGCTCGATGAATTGTTTGGCTTGTTCAATAAAGATTCATCGAGGGTTGTGGCACTTCGATGATGCTACCGATGAGCTTGCGTAATGTGTAGCGACCCCTTGAATCGGCCGCCTGCGGTAAAAGATTAAATGACAGCGCATGCTGTAGGAGTCTGCCGTCGATGGATATGACATAAAAGACTTCTTTGGAAAATTGTGTATAAAAATGTACTTTCGTCCATCGTGGTGAACTAACAACATATCGATAGGCTCACTTGAGCGACATAATACAGAGTTACCTTAATTATACAACTCGAAGATACACAAGAATCCAAAATACAACATAGGAAAGTATGACAACGGACACTCATTGAAATACAATACCCAATTAACAAAATACAAATCGATAACAAAAGAGGAAATGAAGTGATGAGAATTCCTATGCCACCTTTAGCCTCATCTACGATCTTGATCTACTGACTATCAATGCGAGCACCAGCAACCTCGGCGATCGACCTCACAGAACTGAGGCATAAAATGCTTGGCCCGTAGAGAATAGAGTCAATTTATTAAAAATTTGAGTGAATACAAATACCAGAGACTTGATCCTCGCGTATACATATTCATACTTATATAAATGACATATGTATCATCAACGAGCCACTTGATGAATAACGATCCACTTCACTTTTGAATCCTCTTATACGATGTTACACATATCTTATCTGCTTGTGACTTATGTCGTAATTAAGCAGCATGTCGTTCAGGGAAAGCAGTTTGACACACAAGACATCAAATGAGGAATCCACCTCCAAATAATACACCACATGGGAATCGCTCCAAATACACACGTGAGGAATCAGCCAAATAATACACACGTAGGGAATGCGTCCAGATAGCCCAGCATATGAGAGTCGCCTCCAAATAATACACATATGAGGAATCCGCCTCCAGCATGTCGGATAGAGGCCTCGCTCCGTCCTCCCCAGGCCGAGGCTACGCCCGGTATTATATCGCTAAACCTCCCGAATCAGTACCAGCATGATATGCCTTGCTTTTTGAGCCTCGATTAAAGTCGCGCTGACTCGTAAAGAGATTACGCCAAAGCAATCAAACACATCGGCCTGCGACCCTTGCGCGGCACAGTCACACAAATTTACATGCGTAAGATAAAGTATTCCCTTGTTATCCATGATATAAATCATAATCACTAATATCGCTGATATGAATCATAATCTCGATTATCTCGTAATATAACCCGAAATCTAATTACGTCGTATGAATCGCCGTCAGCGTTTACACATAGTATAATCATAATCGCACAATACACATGCTCGGAATAATCCCGAGATGTCGCCTTACGTCAATATCTGACACAATATATATGAAAGGTCCCCGTCATTGAGATTTGTATACGCCTCGGGAGACTAGCCGTGTAATAATGACTACAGGCGTCACAAGTCTTTAGATCAGGCTCGACTCCTATTAAAGGAAATTATACATTATAACCACGTTTTGTAGAATAACCTCTGCGCATCTATATAAACCAGGAGTGGTATGTACGCGTCTCGCGATTCAAATTTACAACCATAGCGATAAATCACATCCCCAAAGATTGGTATGCGAAACTTTTTAATATTCGACATAGCACATTGATAGCCAACCGTAAAATCTCGATATTACAATTCGTAACTTTATTACTGACAATAACAACTTTTAAGCTAGCATTCTAATCAATCCAATGATAAATGGACAATTAATTAATCCATTAAATCTGACCTCAATTCGAAACACTAATCTTGTCTGACTTCACTTTAAATACGTCTACTTATCATGCTCGAACCAGTAATTCTATAAAACAACTATATTAAAGTCCTCACAACCTCGTATTACAATTTAAGAGGTGTTTAAGAAAAGTCAATAAAAGTCAACCCGCCAAACTACAATGACTACGGCCCAGCTTGATAATCACCGGCCCAATCCCATCACGATACTCGGATAACGTTTTACATGTTCATAATAAATTGAATCTGAAAGTCAACAAAATCTCGTACAAAGTCAACTCTTTAAAACTCAAGAAATATCTCGAAAGATTTGATCTTTCACCTAGATGTGATAGGGATGATGAGGAGAAAATCCACGCTTTGTTGCTTGATTTTGGGCGACAATCCCAGATGAGAAATGGAAAAAAAATTTCGAAAGGGGGGATGGAGAGAGCATTCGGCCAAGGAGGGGAGAAAGATGGTTTTGGATGAGGATGGAGATAGTGGTGGTAGGTGGGATATTCAGAGGGAAGAAATTTAAGTTAGTTAGGTTTCGGTTAATTACGCCTGCGGCAAATATCAGCGAGCCGTTTCCAGATAATGTTATTCCCGAGGCATATATTACTACTCATACTCGTTTCGATATATCGATATTATTCCAAAATTATTTATACTATCTTCGGGTCCGCCTGAGCCAAAATATACCTGATATTAGGTTACATTTGAATTCTCCCATTACTAAACTTGAAATTTTTAATTCGCTTAGGAAATACTCAAGCAGAAACTTATATACTATCAATATAATATTTGTAAGGAGCGGGTTATTTCGTAATGCAACCATTATTGTCTAAATCGTGACCTCCGTCGTGGGGGCTGTTTGACCACGATGCGGTCTTGATGGTGTGGCTTCTAAACCGTTTTTCATCAACTATAAAGGCCTCTCGTTTAGAAACTTGACTTTTGCCATCATCCAAAATATCAATATTGAATTTATCCAAAGAAAAAGCCATCTCACATACTTATACTTTTTAATCTTAATTTATTGTGAGATTTCCATTAGAGCTTCAATTTGTAATACTCATTATTCATCCATTGAGGAATTTATTATGAAAATAGTTCGTTTCTTTTAGAAAGGGTTGACTTGAAAACTAGTTGCTTCTAGTTGAGCTAGAAGGTTGTTCAAGGTTGGGTTGACCTTGAATGCTTGGTGGTATTCCGATGTTGCTTGAGAAGATTCTCAAGTGGTTGCCTAGAGGCGTAGCTAGGTGTCTAGTGGGTTGTTAGACGTATATTTTGAGTTCGCTTTTGTATGCGCCGAGTGGTAGACTCCATATATTGCCTGCGAGGTTCTTTCTAAATCTCGGGGTTGGATAGCTTGATGGTCGAGCATTAGGTTTGCGGCTCGTTACAAAGTTATTATGCGCTCTACATCCTTACTCTGTTTACTTATTGTAATTTATAGCATTATTGTTAGAAATTAAAATATTAAATAATTGTGTTGTTGATTGGATAATAGTGTGATTTGGTATAAGGTTTAAGTTGATTTTGGGGTAGTCTATTAGCCTTGTTAGTTACATTAATCTTGCTATAACTATTCACTAGCTTAAAAATCGAAAAAGGATTCAACATTATACCTTATCCTAATTCACCCATCTACAATTCACCCTGCTTGGGATTGCATATGAATTACAACGATGTGACTGGAGGGAGTGGTTAACGTATAAGCAGTTGGATGGTGGCATTGTTTCAATGGAAAATGATTCAGTATGCGGGGCTATTGGAATTGGCTTAGTTAGGAGTAGGATACATGATGGTAGATTCTTCACATTGAAGAAGGTTAGACATGTGCTAGTGCCTCGCATGACTACGAATTTGTTATCCTGCAAGGTTTGTTGAACTTAATAAGGGGTTGATTCCTTAGAAGAATGTGGAGGTTGGTAATTTAGGGGGGTTGAATGTGATTAAAAGGTGTAAGCGTGGAACTTTGTATGTTTCACAGTGCGACTTTTAGGCGGTGTAGTGTTGGGGAAAAACGGGTGGAGGCAATCAAATTTTAGAGTCGATTAGTGAGTCGGAGAGAAGCCAAATACTCGATTGGCTTTAGGGATTTCCATGGAGCATCATGGGAGTAGCTCGATGATATCTTGAGAGCGCTACCGTCTGGGTACGCTTACGAGGAGAATGCGGCAAATGGGGAGGAGTGCTTCGTCTTTTCACCGGTTGTAGAAGGTCGGTTCTCATTTGTCATTTGTTTTTGGTATTGTGACTATTGATAGCAAGGTATCGTTGGAGAGGAGTTGCGTCAGCTTGAGGGCACGGGAGATCAAAGGAAGGGACTGCTCAGTACAGCGTCTGGGAAAGAGAGGTACATGACTTTCATTTCTCATGCTAGTGGGATACACTAGTTCTATTTCTATTTCTGGTTGTTCATACAAGGTTGATGTTATGCTTGATTGGAATATCAGCGAGTTAGTGGAGAAGGATTTTTGTAGGGGTAGTCGGCGGTGGTTGGACTTGCTCACTGATTTGTTTTGGTAATTGTCCAGTGACAGGCGATATGTGAGGTGGAGGTGCAGGAGCATTATCTATCTCTTCTAAGTGTCATCTAGACACATCTATCACATCTGACTACTTTTGTGTACATCTGTTTCACTATATATGCACGTTTGGTACTTCGGGTACATCCGGTGTACTTCTGGGAAGTTTTGATTTTTTGATATTTGTGGAGGATTCAAGTCAAGGTAGAGATTTGTTGGAATATTTGCCTTGAATCAAATAAGGGTTGTTTTTAAATTGTCCGTCGGCCCTATGATCGGCTAGCGCAAAGTAGATGGAAAGAAAGCGATTCCACGATTACAGTTGGAGAAGCGGTCGGTCCACAGGTCGGCATTCTTTGGAGAGCGTTGGGCCTTGTGGGAGTGTTTTTCACGAGGCAGTTTAAGTCGGGTTTTAGGCTTATAAATACCCTCCACTTGATTTTGAGGTCTAAAACCCTAAAATCGATTTAGGCTGTGAATAAGCAGATAATAAGTTCTGAATAACTTAGGTCTTGTTATTCTATTCTTCGATTAGTGTAAGTTGTATTAAATGCATTTTACTGATAACTTTGAAGGCATTAGTACAGCGCAGGTGGTATAGTTTAGGTTATTCTATATTTGAGAATATAGTTTTGCTTTCGTATGAGAATAGTGTTATTAGAGTAATTTTACAGGAATAGTATGTCACGATAATTACATTAGATGCAGTGTAATGATAAATATCGAGGAAATTTGGGTTTATTTCAGTGCATGTCTATTCTGCGTTATAGTGAAATACGGTATGTCGCTCTGCCGAGTGGATTACTCCTAGCAGCATGGTTAGAATCTTAGCGTTAAAATATACGTCTTTTATTTTTTAGTATTTTACTTAATTCCTTGCATGTCTTAGAATTCTGGCTATCTATTATGTAGTGGTTTTACCGTTATAACATAAAATATATCAAAATATAGTATTTTCGATATATTTTATAGTGAAGGTGATAATTTTTTCCTTAAATCAATGTTATATGTCTCATTTAATAGAATATTTTTTTTATCTAAGTTTTTAGTTAAATGGATAAAGTTGAATATAATTTGACATGTTTAATATGGTTAGGCGAAAGTTTTTTTTTAGAGATATTGGACATGAATATATGATGTCATTATTGACAATTGTAAATCCAATCATACAATTTATTCGGGATGAATGTGTGAATTTATAGTGAGGATTATCTATCAATTCATTTCATTAGCACATACTTTACAAAACAGTATCGAATATATATCATTTAAATTTTTTTTTTTGGATAATTTATCATTTAAGTTAAAAGTTTAAAAAATCATTCATAAAAACTAAAAAATTGAACTATATATTTTGCCTGTAGAGGGAGTACTATTAGTTAGAGTAATAAATAAAATAAAAAAATATTTCAATATATTATTGTTGATAAGAACAAGATATTTATTTGCAGATGAAGCATATGGTCACGAAATAGAGTACGTGCTTAGAGTCGGCCCGGCGTGGCGTGGTGGAGAATTTTGGCTCGGCTCCGCTCGTTGTTAGTAGAAACCCGGCAAAACCTAGCCGAGCTCCATTTCGCCGGCTTGGTGGAAATTTTAAATTTTAAAGGGATAAAGTCATGAAATAATAGAGATGAACATTAATTATCGATTGATAAATTGGATAATGCGTGGTAGATTATAATAAAAAATTACATCGTAACAACGCATTGGTCATGACCAATAAATTTGAATAAATCGCAAAATTATAACAAAAGCGGTCTTTAATATATATAATAATTTCGCCTCTTAGAAGCTAGAGGCGCTCACCGGAAACTGAAAACGACTCTTAGCTCGACTTCAATATAGATCGAGCGAGCTTGAACCTCGACTTCCAGCGAGCCGTTTGGTTGAGCTCGGCTCATTAACACTCTAGAAATTAAATAGCATAATCAATCAATTAGACTTGACTATTTGATTGAGCCTAATAATAATATATATGGTGCTCTGCTACTGGTGGTGTCATTGCAGCGGCCGGAATGACGTACTGCATCGTGGCGGACAAGACTATTCTGGCAACGGCACCACGGAACTCATTCCACCCTGAAGCTTAGCTTAAACCAAGAGTTAACAGAGGGTAGTGAATCAAAATACATGTTTGTCTAATCGTTGGTTTAAAAGCTAAAAATGTAGTTTTTTATGCTCTTTTTCTCTTATGGCATGATTAGCGTTGTTAGTGTTATAACGAACACGTGTTTTATGAAATGATATTACGAGGTTAGGAATTAAGTGAAAGGCTTGAAAGAAAATATCTTTAATTTTCGTGGTATAAACAACGTTTGTTTGGTAATCATGGGTAAGTCGCGTAAATTTCGCGTATAGCGGATGGAGGCAGTTGAATTTTTCTTGAAATAGTTGAGTAATGCTCTTAAAAATCTTCACAATAATTTATTTGATGCAAAAAGAAAAACTAAGAAAACTAAAGCGCTTTTTATAGGATCATTGTGAAAGCCCAAAGCTCACCAAAGTTTAGATGTGAGACTTTAAGCGTAACTAAATTAGCATTCCCCAACAATCTCGGCAGCTTGAATTAACCGGATGTCGGAATGCTTGAGAAAAATAGTTTCCTCCTTTGGTAGCACCGGATGTACTTACGATTGCGGATGTGCCGAGATAATGAGCAGAGATGTGCGAGCGTCTGCTTGATATGCGAGATGCGCGGAATTGCGAGCGTGGCTCACGCACCGAGGCGTTGCCTGCAGCGGGCAACTCAATAGCTACGAATATTTAGCAGCGAAGTTTAGCGTCTTTGAAACTTGCTGCAGTAAGGGCTTTCCGGCCGTAAACATATCGGTAGGTTATCTACGGTATCCATTTTGTTTACCACGATTACTGTACCGTTCGCCGAGAAGTGATATCTCGCGTCGATGTGTTTGGTCCTCTGGTGACGATGCGAATCAAGCATATTGCGCTTCAGTATCCGCAATAGCTTGGTCATGATGTAGTCCCAAATGGGTGACTAATCGCCCTTGACAGTCCCTCGGCGCGGCTCTACTCAAAGCCATATTCTACTTGCCTCGGTAGTAGACAAAGTCACTTTGTGGGCTACTTGAGAATCACCCGAAGTGAACACATAGTCGTCGTCGATCTTAACATCCGGCGTCTCCCGTGTGTCGGAATGGGAATGTCAAATAATACCTTGACTATCGCCACCATGGCGAGACCAGCGTCGGATGTGCCTGCGAGATGTCTGAATATAATTTTCACGACGCGATATAACTCGAACTCTCCATTGAACCTCTTAGCAACCCGACAACATGTGAGATGAGTCAGTGCGAGACCATAGCATAAATCAAGCTTGATTTGCGGTGGCAGGAACCGCGAGGACATGTATTCCTTTTCTTTAGACGACTTAGGTGCAAATGCCACCGATAAATGTGCATTAGAAGCACTAGGAGTATCAATAGGATTTGCGAGCATGCGAATCTTGATAGAATCTTACCCGATGTGGCCATACGGCGACAAGAAAAGCTTCCTCGACATCTACGTAGATCTCCGTTCAGAATTTTCTTGTTGCACCTAAATCGCCGTATCAAGCTTGCCTTGAGTGGTATTTTCAACCACGAGATATGCAGACTTGTTATTTGTGGCTAACAACATATCATCTGCTGTCTTGATGATCACTTGAGTGCAGATATGCGACTTGTAGTATACATAACTATGCATGGACTCTCAGGTACCCCGATCTGAGCATGTAGCTATCGAACTTCTTGTACGGCTGCCTCGGAGGCTGCTTGAGCCATACAAAGATTTCTTGACACAAGCGTAGTCTTCCTTTTAGGTTTCTGTAAAACCATCGGCGGGTCGTATAAATCTCTTCTTCCCGACTCTCCATGTAGGAAAGCGATGCTTGGCGTAGTTTCTCGGCTCCAATCTGATGTGCAAGCGCATAGCGAAGCGCCCACGATAGAAGTATGTTTGACTACAATTGAAATATCTGCATTGTAGTCGCTCCCTCTTTTGACTAAAACTTCTATATGACTCGAGAGCCCTTAGCGATCCCTCGGTGGTAATGACACTTTCATTCTTCTTGAACAACTTGACTGCAGTGACAGCCTTTCTTCACATTGGTTTTACCTTGACTCCAAAGTCGATTCTTTTGAAATGGCTCCGTCCTAAAGCCCTCTCGTAGCCTTGAGCCATTGGGCCAGGACTTCGATGCCGATGCTTAAGCCTTTTTTATAAGAAGGCTGGCTCGTAAGGATCGACTTCCTGCGTAACTTTTGTAAAGAGAGCTGGCAACATCCTCGTATCCGTACCTCGTAAGGAGGTACTCCCGTAATTTGCTCTTCTAGGGCGATCTAGAGTCAAACTACGATGTTCTACGATGGTGGAGCATTGATGCTTACACTCCAGATGTGGTGAGCGTCGACCTCAATCTCGCGACTAACTTAAGTCTTTTTTGCTCGCTTTCTTACCATCGCCCCGTACTTGCATGCTTTTACTAATCGGAAGTGTGAGAGTGGGTTAAGCGTGGGCTTTCGCCGAATACAACGTTCACGCTTTCCCGAAATAGCACTCGCGGATGGTGACCCGACTACGTAGCCTTTTACACCGTCAAGTAGCCTCTGAATACTCCTTGCTTGGCTCTGCGACTCCCGATTTCGCCGTTCCGCTGATAGTAAACTACGAGGCAAAAGCTCGAAGCTTAGTGTCGGCAAATTTTCTGAACCGTATTCATAAGGAGTTTTCAAATTTATGCATTAATGCGGACACAAACTAATCGAGATAACATGTTGTACTAGCTGCCTGATAAAAATTTCTTCCCAGTCGGCGTTCGAGCGTATACAGCCTCAGAGTACTGATTAAATACCATTTCTGGCAATCATTACATTTGGGGTGTGTGCGTCATTGTATGATGTCGATTTCCTGCGTTCTTGCAAAAACTCATCAAACTCGGATGAGTAGAATTCGAACGTTTGTGGGTTCTACGACCTCTTGATCTTGTACCCTGTAATGCGATTTTCACCAAAATCTTCAGCTGTTTGAATTGATTAGAAACATCACCCCGCTTCTAATTCATTATGATACTTGAGTCATCCTTGAGTAATCATGAAGATAGAAATATGTGACCCCCGAAGAATCCAACACGTGAAGGACTGACAAAATCGGAGTGGATGTGTCGAGTGTACTTGGTCCTATGAGTTGCACTTAGGGAACTTGCTTCGATGTAGCTTCCCAAATACCTTGATGCTCATGAAAAGCCGAGATCACTTAACCTCTGTCTTTGCCTAGAAGATTATCCTTGGCTGGGAATTTTGCGTCCCCCTGCTTTTCATATGCCCCAAGCCTCGTATGCCTTGACTTGAGTCGTGTCTTTTTTTGTCAACCTCGAGAGGAAGCAAGCTGCGTGAGAATTTCTAAGCGTAGCACACTTGCAAGAAATACAAAGTACCCCGGCAACACCTTCGAGAATCACTTTTAAGCGTTGTAAAATCTACGAAGACTCCACATTCGCCTTTGAAGCTAAACTCGCCTTATGCAGAAATGAGAGATAAGATTTTTCGACATATGTACGTGCCTCGCGTCATTCAAAGTACAAAACTTCCCGTCTTGAGTCCTAAGCAATTGAACGATCGACCGGCTTACAAGTAGAACTATTGGCCATGGAAATATTCCATAAAATAGAGCATTCGCCAAATTAAAGAACCATTCTGCCATAGGACATATATGATATGAAGTAGGAATCCATAACCAGCATCGATGTAATGTGTGTGTCCATCGGCGACTAATGCAATGTCCTCGTCGGACTTTGAACCATCCTCGGCCAGCAGCGGTCCCAGATGCGTTACCCAGGTACTTGCCTCTTCTAGGGACCCGTCGCTCTTCCCGGTGACCACTTATCCCTTCTGATAGTTACATGTATCTCACGGCCGGACCGCTTTTGAATGAACAGCGGAGGCTTTTCTTCCCAGTTTCTAGTAACTACGGTGTTATTGGTTATAAGGACAACAACTTTGATTATCCAAACTAGGACATTTCTAGTATGTAATGTTTCTACTTGTGGAGACTTGACTGGCACACCATAAAATAAAGAATCCTTTCCGTTTTGTCGATTGATTCTCTAAAATTCTCATAGGATGGAGTAATGAGGCTAATAATATCGATATGGCGTCTTAAAGCCGTCAATTTTGTCCTCGATATTCACGCAAATCTAATAATATTGAATTTAATCGATCTAAATGATCTTTTAGAGATGTACTTCCCTATATTCGAAGGCCAAATAGAGTTGCTTGAGCAAGCATTTGGGGTGCTCTTTGAGTAAATTGTAAAGACTACTAAACTTCTAACATGTCAGGCATGGCTTGTGTGCTTGTTCGAGAAACACCAGCTGATGATGTCATTCTCGATATGCTGGCCAGCGTTGAATGTGCTTTCTCCTTGAGAAATGTCATATTCTTAGGTTAAGGGTTAGGTCTTGAGCTTCGTAGAGGTGTCAGCGCTTAACTTGTTTAAGCGATCGCACTGCTTGATTTTCCTGAAGTTGGTATTCTCTGCAACGGAAACACCATTTAATTTTTACCAGCAAAATGCAAATGGAGTGATAACTTGGAAACACGTCTGCGATTTGTTATAAACGAGCAGCGTATTTATTATAATGACGATAAGTACCAGGCTAGAATTTAAGTAAAGGCTTGAAGAAATACGCTTAAAAGTTTTTACGTGATATCCCCGACAAAACATTTGTTTAGAATTTATTATGAGCGAAGCCACTTGAAAATTTCAGAAAGCAGTTACAATTTTCTTTGAAATAGTTTGAAATCTTTCTTGAAATTAACTACAATTCTATTATTTGATGAAAAAGCCAAAAAAATTCATGAATTTTATAAACCAACTATTGAAACTAAACTCCTAAAATTTAGATGTGGGACTTTAGTATAACTAAATTTAAGGCATTTCTAACCGCTAGTTCATGCAATACCAACATAAATCAAGTAAATATACAATAAAGACTGTTTTATTTCGGTAATCTATTGTTCTGATTCTATTCATGCTTGAACATTAATCAAGAATCTAATGGAACATTTTAAAGCAAATGATGATAATCAAAATGCATAAAAGAACAGTTATCGACTTATCGTTGATCGTTACAGATATAATTCTCCTAGACAGAGATTGTCCAATGCAAGTCGATTAATGAGGCAATGAGCATAACAAGAAAATCCTGGAGAAGTGAAAATGTGAAATCATGTTATCTAGTTGTGAAGTTGCAAATCAAGTGCTTGTATCATAATATAATGACCATTCGGACAATTTCTCCAAGAGACGCATATAATATACACTTCCCTTTTCTTCTAGTTAAGTTATTAGAGAAACAAAACTTAAAGGGCATTGGAGATTGAATATTAACCAATCAGAATTACACATTCAATTAATATGCAATATGTCCCCATGCATCTTAAACGACTCCTGCCTAAGAGGGGTCAGAGGAAATACCAATATTACCTATTCAATTAACTCACGATGAAGGTGCAAAATTTATTACTACTACTTAACGATAATAATTGTTTGTACGGGTATTAAAACGAAAATCTAAGCAAGGTAGTCTTGTATGTCGAGACATTTTGGACAAGGTATGCATCTTTATTTACTCAATTGCTGATGGAGTTGGGATTACCAATCTTTCTAACAAAAGAAAAGATAGTTTGGATTATGTTAAAATGCCACCTTCTGTTGGAGACACAATAGTACACCAATGGGGGATCAGAAAAGATATGTTAGTGATATTTAAAGCTATTGAGAATTAATAAAAATATTGATATTTTACTTGAATGTTAGTCCTAAGTAAGCAAGTAGCCCATTCTTTTAGGGGTATGGTCAAACTTGCACACATGATAAGAATCTAAATCATAACTTTAGAATCTCAACAAGAATCCTTTAATCACTATAGTATCGGAAGAAAACGTCTTAATGCCAGAGTAATTCTTATATCAATTTTAAGAGTAAAAATGCATCACTTTTCCTTGTATAACCTGATAGTCAATTTATCAATTGTTTATGAATATGGGAGAATCGATCTGACATTATCAACAACCGAAGCAAACATTGATTAATCAAAGTAGCACTAAAATTGAGTAAGATCTTTTTGGAGAAAAAGTTACAAATGCACTTTTTTTCTTAATTATGCAAGATGTTGATCAAGAATTTAGAAAAACTTGGCCAAACACTTGCTGAACTTTCTAAAAAGATTCTTGAGCTAACAACTTTTAACTGCAAGCTACTAAAAAAAACACTTAAATATGCCAATAATCCAAGCACAAATTATGTCCCCAATTGAACATGTTTCAGACAACAAAAAACTAAAGTTTAGAATATCTAAACTTTAAAAACAACAGCTATTTTTCACATCACAGTTGAGGATGTGGATTCTTGTTAATATTATTGTTGAGATTGGGACCCCTTTGTAGATTGGTCGCATATTTGTAGAATATTAGATAATAATTGAGATGCAATTTGTCCAAGGTTTTCAGTGTAATGTGAAGCATATTCATGCTGTCTGGTTGAACTTGGGTGATTGTATAATTCCTTATCATCAAATCCTAGGCCAACACCAAAGCAAATATGCTTACATCAGTTACATGGCCAACTGGTGGAGCTGATATGTGAGGAATTTGGGTCCAGTCACCCAACTTCACCTGTTAGCCAAACGGGACACGATGGATATGTTTGTTCGATGTATGGAATTGGAATATAAATTGAAATGAAATTGGAATTAGAATTAGACCAACAATATATATAAACTTATTTAGTGAAATGATAATTTAGTGAAACGTGACAATCTTTTAGGGATGGAGGGAGTATTTCACATAAATTCCATTTCGAAAACAATAAAACTTATTTTTGCATGCATCAAGTCCCCGAGTGTAACATGTATTTTTGCATGACCAATGATTTTTTTATATAAAGACCATCTTCTATGCTCCAGATTTGATTAGCAAAGTCAACATTATGGGATTCAAGAATCCCCTGCTTAGGAAGATACTGAATGACTAGTACATCACATAGATACAAATTCCTCATGAGACAATTAAATATAAAGCTTCAAATTTTCTTTTCCTGAAGTTGCTTTCTCATCAGTAACAGGCTATCAACTACAGTATTAAACAATTTGGTATTCCCCTTTACAGTTTATGCAATTGTGAGACATACATAAGATGCCAACATATAGAATTATGTTCATTCAAGATCAAACATCAGTTAGTTCCCCAAGTGCTGACATATGGAGAACTCTACAGTCATTATCAATTTGAGCAAAGTGGGAATAGTTAACGGTTGAGGAGATTAAAATTCCGAAAATCTTTCTACAAATTGACAAGTTGCTTTCAATTTGATGTTTAGTATGTTGACAATTTAATTAGTCACACAGGTATCTAGTGTCAACCTAAAAGACCTTGAAGCAGAAAGTAAACATGCTACAAGCATATACAACTTGATAAGAGGATAGAATGAGCTCATATGCATTTGGATATGCATATTGAAATGGCTTTTGAATTATTGAATGAAGAATAGAATTTGGAAATGGGTGTTTTTTTCAGGAATTTATTCCTTCATGCAGAAATGAAGAAAACTGACCTTCTCACCTAAACAGCATCCACCGGAACTATATAAGCCTTCTCACTAGAAAGGTTTGTGCAGATTACATGGATTCCACGCCCGCCCGAAAAATCTGCATATTGACGGAACATCCATGTCAGCAACTTTGAGGGAAAGATACTGTGTCACAAGTGGAGGTGAACCAACCCTAGTATTCACCTTTCAAATACAGCCTCCCCACAGAACACCTTGCTGCAAATGCATAAGAATATGGAACAATGTTTGAAGTCCCTTTTTAGCAAATAATGCATGGGAATATGTAAAGGAGGAATTCTTTTTCATATTTGTTGGATAACTGTTCTTCTATTCATGAACTTAACAGTTCAACACTTTGTTAAACCCTCCCTCAAATCTCTCCATACCCAAGTGGCAGTATAAAAAAAATATAAAATCAACATTCTTCAGAAATTTTCTTCTTTTAGAACCCATCTTTAGGAAACATTACATAACTAAAATGACATGGAAAAGAAAATTCTGTGGGACCAATAGTGATGCTTTAAACAGTATATATATACCATCTAAACCCATTCAGAAGAAATCACCATTTCTAGCAATTGACACTTCCCTGCAGTTTGCTAACACTACCCATAGCTGTTGCAAGCAGTTAATCAATTATCATCTCTGTTAAAGGTGAGGCATTTAGTACAGTTTCTCGTTCTATTCATTTTGTGACGTAGGGATTACTGTTGAATTTCTGACTTAAGGATAGTTTATTGTATATCAGTTGCATTATAGTTATGAGGAAAGTTACTAATCATAGAACATTGTCGAAATCAAAAATAAAAAATAAAACATAGGACAGTAGTTTGTATTTTGTAGTTTGTATTTTTTATTCACATTGGAAATTTCCAAGCTTTGTCAACTGAAATTTTCTGAAAACACCTACACCCCCAGATGTGAACCAGAGTACCAGACCACCTTTAAAATCCTGACACATTTCAATTTGAACAAGAACAACTCTACGTTCAATCGTTTACTGAAAGTTTTTTGCCTTTTTTTTTACAGAAAGTGAAAAACAAACAGAAAATGAGCAGTCCAGGAGATTGGATGTGTGCTGCTTGCCAACACGTAAATTTCAAAAAGAGGGACTCATGCCAAAGATGTAGCTGCCCAAAGTTTGCCACGGCAGATGATATTGCAGCATATGGATTGAACAGAACAGAAGTACTGGCTGGAGACTGGTATTGCAGTGCCATGAACTGCGGTGCACACAACTATGCAAGCCGAACAAGCTGCTATAGATGTGGTGGCTTGAAATATGATTATTCTGGGTATGGGACTGGCATGGTTGCACCAGCCAGTTATGGATATGATGCAAGTGTCCTCCCTGGATGGAAAACTGGTGATTGGATTTGCTCAAGGTTTGTGAACAGATTTAAAAACATATCAACATCATCATCAACATGCCCCAATACCTTAATAGTATATATGTGATTAATATTACTTGATATGAAAACTTTTAAAATTTTGACATAAATAACAACTTTAATATAAAAGGTCACAAGAAGCCATTCCAATAGATGATGAGGGTACCAACTTGTACATCGAATGTTCATCAATAAAGTGGATTATATACCTATAATATACATAACATGCCCCAATACCTCTAAAGAGGCTCCTGCCTAAGCTGGAAAAGGGGGGTCAAATGATAGGCAGCCTTAGCCCTGTGATAACTGGGAGACTGTTTTCGAATTGACCCTAGAGTGAAGTGAAAAGACTATCTAATGCATTATAATTTTCATGACAAGTTCTAATGTATTTCACATTCTAAATTTGGCCAGGTATGGATGTGGTGTACACAATTATGCAAACAGGGCAGAGTGCTTCAGATGCAAGACACCAAAAACTTATGGTATGTTGGCATATTTTTGCTGTACAGGGAATGATGCCTAATGATTACTAATGTTTATATGACAAATGATTTCTGATTTGGTCATCTGCTTGATATCATTTCAGGAGGTGAAATATAACCCTTAGGAGAGACAACGAGACAAGTATTGGCACGGGAATTGTCACTATCCACCTTTCTCCAAAACTTCAACAATAACATAGTTCACGGTTGTTCCTCAATGACTAATTTTGACTTGCATTGATCTGTAGTTTCACCAAGAAGGGTTTTCAACTTCATTGTATTAAGTTGTAAAGTACTCTCATGAGAAAGCTAATGAAATCCCTATCAAACTCATTAAGTCCTATAGCACCATACATTTCTTTGAATTCAAGTAAATGGCGACTCATGTTGAACGGTCCATTGATCTTTTCACCTCTTAATGCATGATAACGATGGAAAGCATATATGTCAGTCGAACTAACGCAGAGCAATATAATCAAAAGATGCTTCAATTATTTTCAGAAATGTGAGAGAATCCAGTATGAGATTCATAAATCAGAATGAGTATTTCAAAACTAACGCAGAACTCATTAAGAAACTCTAAGAATCAATACATGGATAAGCACCTGCTTCTCTACTTTATGAGCAGATACGAAGTGAGTAGGACACCTCATTTTTGTTTCCTGTTCTAATGTGAAGTGATTTATTCAAAGCAATTTCATCTGCTAAGCAGCATGGATCCATTACTTAGGCATATGCATCTAATTGAGTCAGCCACATTCAACAGAAGTCCATACAGATGTCAATCATATCGACTCCTCAATCCTTCATTAAGCCATTTTTGTGACTCCTTGGCTTCAATTTTTACCTTTCTAAAATATATGATCTCCTGATGCTAGACAAGAGTCCAAGTTCATGTAAACATGTTCCTCACAATATCTTCAAAGAGTTTCAAGCAGCTGAACATATTCTATTAACGAGTTCTCACATTCGAGCCAAAAATAGATTTCCATCCAATTTTATTACCTTCAACATCAAAAATAGAATTCTAGTAATGAGAGATTTCGGTACATTCCAATATATTGAAGAGCCAAAGAAAACAAAATCTTTGATCCCATAGGACATGGAAACATCATAGCAAATTATTAATATCCACCTGAGAGCAAATTACAAGCATGCCAAATCACACAAACATCATAGCTACGATTGTTGTCCCCTAAATGGCAGTCTTGTCCACCACAACTTTCTTATAGACCTCAGCCGTGTTCAAGTCGTTGCTTAAAAGAAGTATCTTTAGGGTGTTTTCTTTTTCAAATGACTACTAAAACAGATTTTGCCATTAGAATTTTCCAAAAGCTACAAGCATCCTAAGATATTTTTCGATTCTCTCTGCACATACATATTAACAAAATAACATCCATACATCAATATAATTCCATACGTTCATGTACCAATACGTTCTTGTTTCCATGTCCAAACGAGTCAAAATATTTCACATTCTCTTGGGTAGCTTTTGCTATCTTTTTTTCCATTTAGATTTTTTATGCTCCTAATGTTTTGGGGGATCCCATATTTCCTAGTATCATCCAGGGCTCTTGGATATAATGAAATATATTAAAATTGATATAGGGCATTTTCGGCTAAGGCCCACAGAGTTGGGCCCCGACTCCTTATAGCTCTCTAGATGGTAACAAGTGTCACAATCAAGGAGAGAGTTGGTACCATCACTCACTTGTTCTTGTCTATAAATACTTCACTCATAGTACTTTTATTGTCAACGACAATTTATTACTTTATAGTACATTCACTAAAATACAAAACTTGATCGTCGGAGTGTATGTGATCGCACCCGCGGTCACGCTTTCAGATACTACGGCAGATCAAGCTTTGGACTCGCAGGACCCCCAGATTACAACCACCCCAACACCTTCCAGCGGTTCTAAGAGGGAGCGGTTTTCAAAAAGCAGACCGAAGAAGACTATTTCAACTAGGCTGACTCAGATTGTAGAGAGTCTTATTATAATCCAAAATCCTGTAATAGAGAGTCCGGTTAACATTTGTGGTCCAGTTATTCTAGCGAATTGCATTTATCAAGTGGCATCGTCTGAAGGGATTGAAAGAGCAAGCATGAATAATACAAACGTGTCGGATCAAATTCACAACAAAACAACCCGCTCAATGAACAACCACGGCCCCAATACCCAGCGGATATTGAGGGCTGAAATACAAAGGCGGGTCAATGAGTAATTAAATAGACAGCGGAAAAGGACAGTACAGTTATCTCGCTATACACATAATACCAGACATGGTGAATCTTCTGAGAGTAGCGAGGCCCCTTGAAGAACTCAGGACAACCATGAGAGGGGCTCCAAAGCGCCCGCAATACCTTCATAGGTGCCTGCAGCTCAGGTCGATCCGACTACTCAAAAATTACAACAAGAATTAGCGGATATTAAGGAAATGATGAAAACATTCATGCTAACAGCTATTCACAAAAAATAACATAAAACCAAAATGGCATTCTCTACCAAAGTGATTTATTTTGCCTCAATTCACCCAATATAATGGAACGGGCGACCCCATAAAACATTTACAAGGATTTTTGGCCAAGATGACAATCACATCGAATGATCCGGACATATATGCGAAAGCCTTCTCCAATAGCTTAGCGGATCGAGCATTTGATTGGTACATGGTCTTGCCCCTCAAATTCATAGATTCATATCAACAGAATGCGGATGCATTCATTGCAAAGTTTAGATCCTCCATACAAAAGCATCAGGATAAGAGGGCGTTGATGTACATCCAACAAGGTCCCAATGAAACCTTGAAGAGTTACCAGAAGCGATACAATGACATCTTGTTAACCATACGAGAAGTTAATAATAAGGTAGCATATATGGCACACGTATGACTCGTTACCGACCCTTCTTATCTACTGTGAAGTAGTAACTAGTAAGTAGTCTTTGTACTTAATTTTGGATCAATTTGGAAACAACCTTTTTGTTATCACATGAAAAGGTTGTGAACAATCTGACCCTACCCTCTTTTGCATGCTAATGTCAATGTATGTAATCACTTATTCTAGTTTAAATTTGTTTCATAACCATTATAATCATCATTAATTAACAGAAAAACCAAATATTTATCTTTTGATAACCATTATTTCGAAGCAGAAAGGCCACAGATTACGAGCTTGGACTCAACCATAAACACCACAGATTACATAAATCTTCGGGCATACCCTTATGAACAAACAATAAACAAAGAGTACGACATTTGTATAAGTTGTCAGAAAAGTAATGATTACTTACTTGGTGTTCCGCTGTTTGAAGGTGAAAGTCAGGTTTCTCTTTGGTTCGGTCAATTGTTTAACAATTTGCAAGTTAAATGTACAAATATTTTCTCGAGTTTGACAAAAGTAAGATTTAGTTGTTTTCATAAATGTAATTATAGTCCTTGCAATATTAAATATATTACACAAATGATATTTTTAACAGTAATATACCATCTAGATTATTAGTGCATGCAAATTTCGGGATTGTTTGTAAAACTAGTTTGTAATTCCAATTTATAATTAAAATATTAATAAAATAAAAATAAAATCCCAATGGCTACCTCATAGTTGTAAGCGAGTCGAACCCTTCGAACATAAGCATTCGAAGTTTGGTTCCACTCGATGTCCGAACGAATCGAAAAAATTGAAGTGCGATTCGTTTCAAAAACATTGGAAGTTTTGAGATTCGACAAGAAGATTCGGACTTTGATGATAAAATATGAAAAAAGCTTTAAAAAAAAGTGTAATGTAGTTCAAACCGAACTAAGCCTTGTGATTGAATGGAAAATAACCCACCCCAACCTCGACTCATCTGATATCTATAGGACCTGAGATTCACTAATTTTGCTCCAGGGTTTAACCAAAGGTCAGTTTATGATCTATTAGGAACTTTTTAATTATTCATTTTTTTAACTATTAACTCATTATTAGATGATAATTTGTTTATTGATTCAATTTATTAACACCTTGCTAAATTTTGTCACTATAATATAGCCTGTGATTTTGTAATGTAGTAAATTGTAGCAAAATCGATTATATTCCCTAAATTCGTAAAAGATTGTCCAGTTTTTTAATTTTGGTGAGTTGATTTTTTAATTTGAATTCAAATCGAACTAATTTTGATTCAAATCGAAGTTACCTATAAGACCACAAAGTTTGTAAATTTTGAACATTGAAAAAGCAAACTGGACCATATATTTGGGATGGAGGGAGTAATTGATTTTTGCTTAATTTTCCAATTAGATTGTTCTGGTGAGGTTTAGAAAAACCTGTGGTCAATCCATTGTTGCTTAAGTATAAATAGGAGTTAGCATATCGTTCGAACAAGATTGTGTCGTTAGTTGATGATTTTAAGGAATTAAAAGTGTTGTCTAATACTTCGAAATGTTGTAGATTGATATGCAATATACCAATTTAAGTGATTCAATTTTTACATGAATTGGCTAACTCTAGATGTCTATGCACATGCAATCTTTTACATATTGAGAGAAAGACTTCTGCGGATTTCGATATTATAAAAAAGGTGTATGATTTCATTAACATTAACACATGCTCCAATGCTTTTGAAGAAGCTCCCGTCTAAATGGGGAGGGGGAAGGGGAGTCGGGTAGTATGCAGCCCTACTCCTGTGAGAACAAGGAGGTTGTTTCCGAATTGACCCGAGAGCCATTGAATATACTTTTCAGGTTCAGACAGCCACATAGTAATCTCAAACTGAATTATTTGGTTACATTTCAAGAATTCCGCAAATCATGATTTGAGGCGAACTCATTCAGTTTAAGATGTTGTATGTGCAGATCAATTATGGTTCGATTGGAGATTTATGATATAAATGCAAAATTTAGACCCCTTGAAATTTGTTATTTGACTTAAGGTGCATAATTTTTCTCCAAAACTTTGAAGTCAACTAACATTTGATAAAATTTATGCTCTCTGATTGTAAAGCCTCCATTTAACCTCTTTTTACTATATTAGGATTAAATGTATTTTTACAATTCTACTTTTTTCTCCTGATACTAGTAAAGCATTGTTAATCATTAGGCGATACTAGGAGCCTATTTATAATATTAATTTTTCGCGTGAGCATTCTGTCCCATTTTCAGGCTTGGAATAAAAGTTGTGGAATAGCGATGCTACGCTCATTTCTGATTAAAGCTGTGTCTGCCAGCTGGGGTAGCCTCTGTCTTGTTCGTTTTACTCCACAGAGAATACTTCTTAAATGTCTTTAACATTTACATTTTTCATTTATGATATTTGTTTTTCTGTTTCCCACAGTTTTTGCGTCTTTTGTTTCTTAAATTGAATGCAATTCGGTTATTAAATGAAACATTTGTTTTCCCAGAGAATGATGCATAGTAGAAATAAGAAGGCCATGGAGTTTATAGCCAAAGGATGGAGTGCTCTCAAAGAAGTTGATCGAGTGATTGACTATTGCGAACTAAATGACAAGCGCCTGATTCCTCTTCTCAGGGTATTTTTGTTCCCACATAAAACATTGTCATGAGTATATGCTTCAGTTATACTGTATAGTACTTTCCACAAATAAACCAAAAGTAATAATGGTAGCTTGTGAATCATTAACAAATGTATATACACTATATCAATCCTCATGAGTAACTCACTAACTCAAAATACGTAAATATGGATTGAGTAATTCAATGTCAAATAAGCTTTGTAATGTGTGACTTTGATTCAACTTGATTGTGTATGAATTCCATCGTACATGAATTAATTAACTTGATATAGTAGTTTGTATATGATTGCTAAATTCACAAATTTCTCCGGCTCCATCATATGTCATAAAAGAGCAGCTTAAGTGTACATTTTTTCTCTGAATATCTGCTCAGCTGATAATTGAAGAAATTAATAATTGATGATGCACTGTGCTTACGCAATCTGTTTTTCGCTCCTTACTCTGCTCAAATGTTGTGACAGACAGCAAAAGAACACTTTGAATTAGCATTGGAGGTGGACAATTCAAATACGCATGCAAGATATTGGTTATCCAAACTGCATCTCAAGTATCACGTCCCTGGGGCATGTAAACCTATGTAAGCATATTCATAAATCAACAAGATTTTGATGATGAGAGACCCACCTCCTTCCGTCTCTCTGACACTCTTAAAAGGATAGCATGTTTTACCAAATATAATTATGGTGTGTTGTCTTGAACTCATAACTAACACACATCTGTTTCAACTATAGGTGCTGCTTTGTTGGTTGAAGCTGCTGAGATGGGGGATCCAGATGCGCAATATGAACTGGGATGCCGATTAAGGGTAGAGGTAAAACTATGTATACAGGATTAATGAGTCATTGTTAATGTCTTTAAGTAAAAATTTTGCCGTGCATATTATAAAGCAAATATTAGTTTGAGAAGTATGTGTCATTTTCTCCTTAGCTTTTCATTTGAAGAACCACTTTCTACTGTGATGTGATATATTTGCCGCATTACCAATTATCATGAATTTGAATCTATTTTATACATGGTCATGACTTAGGAGTATACAGTTCCTCGAAACCCAGTTCAGTTTTCTTTTATTTTCCTTTATACTCTTCTCTCTTTCCCATTTTCCTTTCGGTTTGTGCCTGCAGCTGTACTTACAGACATGTCATCAGCTATTTTCTTTTTCAGTTCCTTCGAACTTACACAATAATGTACAAATTACTGAGCTTGATTCAATTTCCCTCTGAACAGAATGACTACGTACAGTCAGATCAACAAGCATTCTACTATATAGAAAAGGCAGTAGACCAGGTGCCTAATCTATCTTGAATGTTCTATTCCGTCCACTATATCTTAAGAACTTTTATCATGGTCTCCTTCTTACAGTTGCATCCTGGCGCCCTCTATCTCCTGGGTTCTGTGTATTTATCTGGGGATTGTGTGAAGCAAGATGTTGCCACGGCATTATGGTGTTTCCATCGAGCATCTCAGAAGGTACATACACTTAAGTTTTCTTATAATTCAATATATTAGGTTTATTAAGTTTTTTTCATTATCTGAAATAGATGGAGATTGATAATCATCAAAAGCTGGAAAATCTATTTATTTTATTTTATTTCGGAGTCTCTGAACCATGATAAATCATATTTTGTTTTATACAGGGTCATGCTGGTGCAGCTGTAGCTTATGGATCCCTCCTCCTTAGAGGTAAGGTCACACTCATATGTATTGTTAGTTTGAGGTTCCTACATGAGAAGGAAGACACAAATACATGATTATCATTTGGTAGCTGTTGGAGAAAATGGAAAATATTACAAGTGAAATGAATATAATAATTTTACTCTGAAGTCTGAACTGATGATCATTACTTGTCTTACGTGAAATAATGTCAGTTACATACTTGGAATTGAGGAATCATCAAGATGGATATCCGAGTATAAATTTTAACTCATATCCTTACACTATAAATATTGTTGTTAGTTGAGGTCTTTTAATTCATAGCATGCCTTCCATTTTGTGATGCAAGACTATCTTGCAGGCCATCAAGTTCCAGAATCTCTTTTAAAGTTCAATGTGAAGAGGGCACCCCTGGAAAAATCTAGAAGATCTGTAAGATACAGTGATCTTAATCCGTTGGAGATGGCAAGGGAACAATTTGAAATTGCTGCTAAAGCGGGATCTGATCTGGGATTTAAATGGTTGAAAAGGATTGAGGAGGAAGAAAAGCATGTGCTTGCCTCGCAAGCCACAGAACCCGTAGCTGCATAGGAACCAAAAGATTCAAAAATGACACTAAAGCAGTTGATGTGTACCACATCTCTGGAGTTAGTGAGTTGCCAGTTCCAGTGAACAGAAGAAGTCAGATCCTGATTTGGAGCTAACTCATCTTTCTACAATATTTGTTTTGCTCCATGTTATCTTCTTGTCAAGATAGTGGTAGGTTTTCCTAGATCTTAGATGTTAGATTTTTAAGCCTATAAATGTATTGGAAGAACATTTCTCAATAGCTGAATAACTAAAATAAATAACCACAAGTTAGCTTGAGTGCAGGAGCTATTATGAGGCAACTTATAAGCAATGTATAAGTTATATTTTGAAAGTTGTTACTTATTTCAGATTGATTAAATGTATATCGAGTATGTCTCTATGAAGCCGCTTGTTATTCAACCAAGCAAATTCATGTTGCTTTGATTCTTTGTTGAATGCTCATAAAGTACCCGACGTCTCTGGTTCATCGATCTTACTGTCATTATGTTTAGGTACTAGGACGGGTTGTAGGGCGATCAAGGAGTTTTTTCGCTAAAGGATAAGTGGCCTCCATTACATTCAAGAGGGGTACTTCTATGCCTTATGGTCCTCTTAAGTGAGAAATTAATTTATTCACATATGACTACATAGTTCGAAGATAGAAAGTAACATATAGGTGATAATTTGATGCAAAGTACACAACAAATTTGGCACAATCAGCATGCATTGAAACATACAGAGTATTAATTATGCACTAGTAGTAGATTACATGCGTTCCACGTGGACATTATTTTTTGTTGTTTATGTTTTTTGTCCATTCTTCCAGAAAATTACATGACTCGGCCTGCCAATTCTTTTTCTGTCTAAATTAGCATATATTTCCCAAATAATAATAAAAATACCGAAACCACATAATAAATAATATTTATCAATTAAACAATCAAATTATGAGTAATAAAATACCCAAAATCATCCTAAAACCTATGACAAATATTCGCTAATCAACCGAATAACTAAAAAAAAAATAGATCCAACCACAGGTTAGCTTGAGTGCAAGTGCAGGAGCTATTATGAGGCAACTTATAAGCAGTGTATAAGTTATATCTTGAAAGTTGGTTACTTATTTCAAATTGATTACATGCATATCGAGTATGTCTCTATGAAGCCGCTTGTTATTCAACCAAGCAAATTCCTGTTGCTTTGATTCTTCGTTGAATGCTCATAAAGTACCCGACGTCTCTGGTTCATCGATCTTACTGCCATTATGTTTAAGTACTAGGACGGGTTGTAGGGCGATCAAGGAGTTTTTTTGTTAAAGGATAAGTGACCTCCATTACATTCGAGAGGGGTATTTCTATGCCTTATGGTCCTCTTAAGTGAGAAATTAATTTATTCACATATGATTTCATAGTTCGAGAACAGAAAGTAACATATTGGTGACAATTTGAAGAATTAGGGAGCAAAGGTAACATGAAATTTGTCGTTATCTTTTGTAGTTACGGAGTCGGTCGTGTGGGTTGTCTCGAGCATTCAGAAGGATTTTTCAATAATTTGAGACAACAACAATCGCTGCATCAACATCCAGATGCATTATCACAAACATGATTAGTAGACATTTTGTCGAAAGTACATGTTTAATTGCTTATGTTGGTTTATTTTGCTAAGAAATTATTAGTACAATGATTGTCTCAATAATGATTTGGTAGATCCTTATTTTCAAATAATTAAAAATAAATCATCTTATTATTGGAATCCATCTAAGGTTGTTGATAAAACAGGATCGATGCTTGTCTAGCTTTAGCCAGCGAGCGTGGCCACGACCAGTGGCAGGTCTAAGACATTTATAGTGGTTGTTCGAATTGTCCTCTATAACGTATAAATTTTTGAATAATAAAATAAACATAACAGTAACATAAAAATCATAATTATTGTTATTTTTAAATGTAAAAATATAATTAATGTATATCATTACAATGTAAGTTTTAAATTCTGAATTTTTTTAGGTGTTCGGTGGTGGTCATCCCCACCAGCCACGACCCATATGTTCGATGGAGGTCCTACTCCTCAAACTTTAGCTTAGTCTTGGCTCAACTAGAGGCGGCTCTTTAGAAGCTCTACAATAGAGTGCATTTCACTGTGGTTGGGCAGTGGTGCTAACATTGAGAGCGAATTGTAGGTATGATTTTAAAAGTGGGATAAAGTTGTATGTACTTTAGTTTCCAATAGTGATAACATAGCAATTGGACCCTTTTGACATAAATGCTACAGTTTGGTCATATATTATATTACATTCCTTCCAATTAAATTCAAATATTTGGCTTAACCGTTAAAAATACTCAACTTTTATCATAAATTAACTTTATTTAAATGTTTATTTATTGATGTGCTATCCGAGAGATAATTGCCGAAATGGTACCCGATAGTGGTACCAAGTTGCACTTTGGTCCCAAATAGTATTACCGTAGTAGTTTAGTCCCCGTAAGTGGCACACAAGTTGCACTTTGATCCTCAAACTATCCGTCATGATGACAGCAATCACCACCATAGAGGAGCAGATAGCCTCCCTAACAAAGATGTTGGAAGACATGGCCAAACATAAGCTACAGAAGCTAGTTTGAGGACCACACCTCCTCAAGAGGGGCCTAATGCCTCAAAGGAAGTACCGGAGTCACCTCTCATCCCACCACACCAAGCTTCAAGCACGTCCCAGGGACCAGTAGCAAAGATGGTACAGACTCCATTCATCTTATCTGATGGAACCATGCCAGTGGCACAACTAAGAGAATTCATATTGGGGGCAATCAAGGAGCACATCGCCCACTTCGTAGAAACATGCAACAACGCTGGAACAAACGGAGATCATATGGTTAAGTAGTTCGTCCGCTCACTGAAAGGCAACACGTTCGAGTGGTACACCGAGCTGGAATCAGACTCCATTGACAGTTGGGCACAGCTGGAAAATGCCTCCCTGACCCACTTCTTCAGCACCAGAAGAACCGGTCACTGACTACATCAACCGGTGGAGGAGTCTAAGTCTCAAATGCAAAGACAAGCTCTCAGATCCTCTGCCATCAGTATGTGCATACAGGGAATGCAATGGGACCTACAGTACATCCTGCAGGGGATACTACCGAAGACCTTCGAGGAGTTATCCACCAGAGCACACGACATGGAGCTGACCATAGCAGCAAACAAGGGCAAGGGCGCCAGCACTGCAGCAGTCACCCCTTACAAGGCCAAGTACGAGGCAAAGAGACCAAGGGAAGCATCCAAGACCGAGAAGAAGGATGCCCACACCATAACTTCCAAATCAACCAAGTTCTCTTTCAAGACTAAGAGAACGGAGGGAGGGCTCAACCTTGGAGACAGCAAATGCCTCACATTGAAAGAAATGCAAGCAAAGGAATATCCCTTCTTCGAATCCAACATCCCCGGGATCTTTGAGGAGCTTCTCAAAGCAAAGCTGATAGGACTACCTAAACCCAAGTGCCCGGAGTAAGCCGACACAAGCACATAACCAAAGTACTGCAAGTACCATCGAGTACTAGGACACCCAATAGGAAAGTGCTTCATTTTCAAGGAGAAGGTCATGGACCTCACTTGCCAAGGAGCCATACTGCTGGAGGAGGACAAAGTCTCCACCAACCACATAACTCTCACCATTCTCAAGAAGGCCGAAGCCAAAGTGCCAGATGATTTCTGGAAAAGCAAGTTGGAACCTAGGATGAAGTGGGGAGACTACCCAAGCGACTCTGAAAATGAAGACATAGAGCCATGCCATATGTATATAGAGGTTGAAGACACCCCAGAAGAGGAGACAGCCTCAGAGGCGCCCCAAACAACCCAGGGGCCCCTCAAAGCTTCACGGTCACCTTCATAGATGAAGATATGCCAGAAGAAGATGGTGACCACAACCGCCCGCTCTACATATCTGGGTACCTCTGTGATGTCAAGATGAGCAAAATGCTAGTGGATGGAGGCTCAACAGTAAACATTCTACCTCTCCACACACTTAAGTTGTTGGGCATCTCAACAGAAGACCTGCAGCAGACTCGTGTCATGATACAAGGCTTCAACCAGGGAGGTCAACGAGCAATGGGCAAGGTATCCATTCACCTGGTGATAGGCGAGTTGGAGACAACATCGTGGTTCCACCTGATCGACTCCAAAACCACTTACAATGTACTTCCGGGAAGACCAAGGATCCACATAAGTAATATAGTACCCTCCACTCTACATCAGTTCCTTAAGTACTGCAAGGATGGCATGGAAAGAACGATCAAAGCAGACGAGAACCCGTTCACCACTGAAGAGGCACACTTTTCCGATGCCAAGTTCTATCAAAGGAAGAAGACGGATATACCGCAACCACTAACTCAAGTAGAGAAGGTAGCATCCACGACGCTCAAGGGCTTCGTAACACGGGTACAAGGACCAAAGATCGAGCATGGGACGATGAATCCATTGGCTTATGACCTCTTAGTCAAAGAGGGTTACGACCCCACAAAAGATGCAGCTATGAGCAAATCAGTACCAAAAGTCAAACCACATGGACTCAACGGCCGGACTCGAAAATTCTTCGAAGCCACCATTGCGTATTCTCATCAAAAGAATGGTCAATCAATCACCCAAAGTCACGACTGGTGATGCGCCTCCAGAGAGACAAAGGCCCTACCAACTGACGGCGACCCCTCGGAAGTGGGGAACAATGCCATGGGTATACCCGACCGAGACGGAAAGGAGGAACGAAAAGATGAAACAACTTAAAACTCAGAGGCATAAGTAGTCTAGCCACCCTCACAAACAAACACCAATAAGGAAATAGAGAGTGGTTCAAAGACCCCAAGTAGCCAAGAGAGAGGCAGATTCTTCGTTGTAGATAACCATCGATGAGAAGGAATTATCGCCAGACGTAATTGACGCACCCCCGGGGTTAGGAGAACAAGTGAAAGCCACAATTGATGAGTTAAAAGAAGTCAAGTTAGGAACTGCAGAGCATCCACGCCCTACTTACGTCAGCGCTCTCCTAACCCTAGCCGAAGAAGCAGAGTACATCGCCCTGCTCACCGAATTTCGAGACGTATTTGCATGGACATACACAGAAATGCCAAGGCTCTACCCGAAGATGGCAGTGCACCACTTGACTGTGAAGAAAAGCGCTAGTTAAACAAGGATAACGAAGATTCCGACCAAAACTTGTCCTGGCCATAAAAGCAGAAGTCAACAGTCTCATCAACGCCGGTTTCATACGGGAAGTGTTATACCCCACTTGGCTATCAAATATCATCCCAGTATGCAAGAAGAATGGCCAAATCAGATTATGTGTGGACTTTAGAGACTTGAACCACGCATGCCCAAAAGATGACTTCCCACTCCCCATACCGGAACTTATGATAGACGCAACCACAGGACATGAAGCGTTAACCTTCATGGATGGATCTTTGGGGTATAACCAGATCAGGATGGCACCAGCAGATGAAGAATTGATAGCATTCCGGACCCCCAAAGGGGTGTACTATTACAAGGTCATGCCATTCGGACTGAAGAATGCGGGGGCAACCTATCAAAGAGCTATGCAGAAGATATTCGATGATATGCTGCATAAAAATGTTGAATGTTATGTAGACGATCTGGTGGTCAAATCACTTAAAAGAGAAAATCATCCCCAAGACCTAAGGGTGGTGTTCGAACGACTCAGGAGGTACCAGCTGAAACGAAGACACGGGATCGATCGAGAAAGCAAAGATCGAAAAATAGTCGGCGCAATTCCTTAACCTCGAAATTTGCACGAGCCTGGGTGCCTCATGCGGAAATTGGCATATCTACGACGCTTCATATCAAACCTCATGGACGTGTCAACCTTTCACTCTAAGCACGTTAGCGGCGCCTGCTATGTCCGGGACGCCGCCTGCTCCTCTGCCTTTCAAGATGTCAAGTCTTACCTCATGAGCCCGCCGGTACTGGCTGCACCCATCCAAGGAAAACCCCTCATTCTATACATGGCACCACAGAATAGCCGGGTGGGTGAGCACCGCTGCTTCAAGAAAATGAAGCAAGTAGCGGAGAACGACTCTACTATCTTAGTAGGAGAATGACCCCAAACGAGCTAAAGTACACACCTTTCGAGAAGTTGTACCTGGTCCTCATATTTGCCATACATAAGTTAAAACACTACTTCCAAGCTCACACCATCCGGTTGATCTCAAAAGCAAATCCAATCAAATACGTGATGTCAAAGCCCTTGTTGTCGGATCGCCAGGCCAGGTGGTATTTACAACTACAACAGTTCGAGATCATCTGCGCCACGTGCTCGCTATGGCTAGCGCCGCGACTTCCCCGGTAGATCATCTCCACCGCGTAATGGAACTGCGATTTAACTTCTTGGAAATCAGTGTATATTGATTTATTTAATTACGCCCTTTTACCTTAATAATCAAGCCAGAACAATTCATTTACTGGCTTAATTTAAACGACATTCTCAAACTAAGTTGTTCACTAATATCAGTAATTGTAATTACTGTCGGGTTCTCATGATACCTGTGGGATTATGTCATATTGCTGTGATCCCATGCATAATCGTTATAATAATAATAATGGTCAATTATATTATTATACCTCCACTATTATCTCGAGTTTCGGGGAAGCGTCACAATACGATAAGTCAATATATTTCATGAATGAAATTAAACAATGCTTGCTAAATTGAGAGCTGATTGTAATCAATCTTAATATTCTCAATCTGAAATTTTACATCGATAACGTAAAATATAATCGATAAAACCCCGAATTAATTAATTGAAGTCAATTGAATTAATTCACGTTGTTGAGCTCGTTAGTAACTTGTTAGTTACTAATAACAACTTGTTAGTGTTTTTCTAATTTAAATAACGCTTAATTAAATTAAACGAAATGGCTCATTAACCACATTCGGGTTGGCCTTTAGGTCAAATAATTAATAAGAACCTATTTAAGTCAAATTATTATGAGGTTTTTTTTATGACAAAACAAAAACCTAAGCCCTCTTTCTTTCTGATTTTCGCCTCCCTTCGAAGTGTCGAAATATTTCAAGGAAAGAATTGTAATTCTTGTCTTGATTTTGACATCCAATCCTTCACGTTCTAGTAAACCTGCCGTTGGATTCAACCCTCCCCGGTGCGGACCAAGTAGAGGCTCTACCATTTAGGCGCTAATTGCTATGAGACGCGAGGCTTCGTGAAAGAATTTGTTGGTGTCGCTTTCCGCCACCTCGTAGTGCTTGATTTATATATATACGTATATATGTTTTTCGTAATTCTGATTATTTACATTTAAATGATCCAGATGTTTTTTGTTCATGCTTTATGAACAAGTTTTGCATACTTCAATAGAACTTCCAAGAAAGATAAAGTCAAGACAAAGAAGTCTAGCATATCCAAAATCAAGACAAGTGGTCGCAGATAACTGTAAGCTCCAAGATATCCACCATCCATAAAAAGCAAGATGGGTAAGCCTCCCGAAAGCCAAGACACCCCATAATCCAAAATCAAGACAAGCGCCGTGGCATAGCCAAAAGTCTAGCATATCCCACTATTCAAAAGTAAGAAGACAGTAAGCCTCCGAAAGGGTTAAGACACCTCATAATCCAAAAATCAAGACAGTTAGCCGTGCTGATACCAAAAGTCTGAAGATATCCCACCATCCAAAGAAAAGACGGGTAAGCCTCCAAAAGGGTTACAAGATACCCCATAATCCAAAGAAACCAAACCCCACCCCAGGGAGAAGGGATACACGTAGAGGGTGCAAGACACCACTACCCAACCCCAACAAACAAAGGAACAAGACAAGCAAAAAGCAAGTGTATGCATAAAAAGAGACACAGTCTGTTCCAGGACAGATTTGGATATGAAGATGAATTCAAATACGTAATATTCCTAAGAAAAAAGATAGAGGGGTCAGATACCTACGCATTCATATAAAGAACATCAAAAACAAACAAACGAGCAAGGAGATATGACCAAAACAAGCCCAGCATATGAAATCTATAATGAATCTGGCTGTGGACTTCCTGTAATTCAAATATCTTAAAGCTCAGGTCTACTTCCCACTCTCAAGAGGCTCATACCAGTACATCCGCTTCACTCACCTTCGATAACAGGTGGTTCTCACTGAGAGAGGATAAGTAGAGAGGGAGATATGACCTCCGTGACTACAGCCAAGACAAAAACAAGACATCAAAGAGAAACAACAAAACGAGGCATCCTAAAATTCAGAAAAATTAAGGAAAAATCGTGATAGTGCGGAAGCTCTAAAAGAACGCCCGAAGTTAAAATTTCAAAGCATTCTGATAAGCCAATCAACGGTAATAAAATAAAGAAAATCCATCTCTATGGAAAAAAAGGGATTTCTAAAACATTTCATGCAAATACTATGCGAGTTACGAATTTTATATCGTTTGAACTCTAATTCAAATATTATATGGCATAAAAAGTATTAAGACCATCTATCCAGTTTGAAATTCATACAAGATTCAAGAAAAATGTGGAGTCTTTATTAGAACAAGAATCCTGAAAATAGTTGAGAAACTGAGAAGTCCAACAGGGGGCAAGAACTCTCTGAAAGTGATGGCTGCAATACAAAATGGTTATCATATATCATCAAAGACCAATCGGGAAGAAACAGAATTAAAAAAAATAGTTTTTGAACCAAAACAGGTTCGAAATTTCAAAAAAAAAATGAAAAAAGAAAAAAAAAGTTTTTGAACCATGTTTGGTTAGAAAATCATAAGGAAGGGAAGGAGAGATATTCAAGTTCAATTCTACATCCTCTCCATTACAATCAAGTATCAAAAAAAGGGAAGAAAAGAAACAAATTCCCACCTTGGGGTGGTGATAACGATTTCGGCCAATACTATGGAGAAGAAGGAAGAATTTTTCTTTTCTTGCAACTTATGAGTCTAACCTTATGCATAAGGGTTTAACTAAAGAGATTAGGCTCAAGTCATGAAGTATCCAACAAGACGAAAACAGTGAAGCTCTCGTCCCACATGATTTTTGAAAATCATAGGGTTCATTTAGGCCAGATTTTCGCCAAACATGTCCAAGCAAGCCGAAGACCAAAATCAAGTTTACGAGCTATCTGGTACGCTAAAAAGCCCGAGCACGTGACATAAATTGAAGACCCTTGCTATATTAGCATAAAATTAAAATATCTGATATATTTTATTATGATTAAAATTCATAATAAGATGATATCCATGGAAATTAATTCTCCACGCACTCCCGAGGATCGGAAATTAATAAAGCCAAAGATCAAGACCCCGACATTGTACTAAATTCATGTCGGAGCATATTCAGGATGACAATTAATTTCTTAAATTAGAAATTAAATTGCATTTCATGACATACCACAACTGTGTAGCAAAATCTATTAGAATGTAAGAACTAAGAAAGGTGAAGCGGATAAGGTCCAAACCGAAGCCGCATTAGACGACTACATCTTAGTCAGAACTTGGCGGATTCAATAATCGAAACTTACTAAGATGCGCCTAGCTCGAGGGGCATTTCAGATAAATGAATTTTAATTTCAATTTTAATTAATAAATTCATTTTATGGATTTATTAATTAGATTAATTTTCAACCTATCACATTACACATAATGATTAGGGTTCACTCCAAGCTCTCAACTTAAATTCAAGCCAGGAAAATAATAGTGTTCCCGAATTTCATGACCCGAGATAATTTTAGGTTAAAGTTAGGATTTTACATTAAATAAACCTAATTTCAAACCTAGAATGGTTTTCGAAAGATACGGGCCAATTAATAAATCAAGAAAATATCGTGGTCAATAAATAAATTCATTCTAACTAAAACCCCTAAAATAGGCCAACTCCTTTTCTCGAGTAACAAGTCATGCAAAAATATCCAACTGTCCGCATCATGCCTCAAAAATCAACGCTCAAGATCATGATCCACCTAAAACGAACCAACCAATCGAATCGTGCTCGAAACCCTATAAATAGCCCCATATTTTCGAAAGTTGATCATAAGAAGGTCGTGAGAAAAAAGCTAACGCAAAGTCAAGAAAAAGCCTCAAGAAGAAGACGTTATAGCACCTAAAAACACCTCCTGCACTTGAAGATTTCAAAGGGAAGAAGCACCATCCAGACACCAAGCACCGTATAGGCGCCTAAATTTATCAAGGAAGCGTGGACACATGAAGTCTCCAACAAATAAAGAGTCTCCTCCCCTAACCGCTATAGGAAACACGCCATCAAGCGCTTTGTATTACATCAAACTAGAGAGGATCAAGCCAAGCCCCTACCTCCTTATATCAGCTGGGCACCCGGAGCATACCAGAGAAGAGGCGGACTATCCATTGCTAACGGTAGAAGCCGAATGCTTCCACTCAACCCCCAAGTCAAAATCAAAGAGTAGATCAAACCGCGAAGCCCTTGTTTTACATCCAACATCAAATACAAGGAAGACGCCCGAAGCCCCCGTTGTCAAGGAACCCAAATTTCTTAGCTATAAGGTTCCCAAAGTCCCAACTACAAGGACATATCAAACAAAGTTAAGTAGTGTAACGCCCACCAACCCAATCTATCCGAAGTCAAAAGTTAAGGCCTAGCTCACCGCTAGCCTACCTATCCAATCAAGCGGCGAGGTCCAAGTACCTCCATCCAAACGCCCCATATCTCAAGGATCCAAGTCCAAGACAATTTATCAAGACCAAAACAACCACACGGGATCAAGACCTCAAGACTCGATCTGCACTATATCTCGTGCCGAAAGACCAAATCCTCGCCTCAGCCCCGGCCCAGACACATATCCAACTCAAGACCCAAGTCAAACGCTGAAGTCCATATCAAGCCAAGCCATATCAGAGGACGCTACCATAATGGTAGGAGAAGATTGTAATCGATAATGAATCCCCAAACTGCTTTGATAAACTTTTATTTGTACTAGGAAGGATTTTTCCTGAAAGGGATTTTAGTATTATTTGGAACGCATTATGGGCCAATAAAATCTTTTATCACGATACAGCTTGTCCGACGAATTTGTTCATCGTAACGCAGATGTTTCAAGCTACAAACTATTTGTATTAAAAGATTGTCAATGTATTTTATCTAGCTAATCCGATCCCCGACTTATGTATCAAGTATAGAATAATATTTTCTACTAGAATCCAACTCGACATTAGTTGTAATTTAGCAGGACTCGCTTTTCAAGAATAAAGTGGTAACTCCATCGAGCGCCGATGCTCGGCGGGCACGCCTCGACATGAAAATATTATATTGCCTGGTGGATAATATAAGGGTTGGGGTTGTTTAATGTATGCAATAATAAATGTCATATACCACTTTTTTATTTATTGCTCTTTTTTAAAAGAAAAGACCATCATCTTGCCTCTACAAAGAAATCTATTTCGAACCATGGAAACAGCTAATTCATAAAAACTAAGGAGTGGCTAGAAAATGTTGGTCAAACCCTAATTTTATAGTAATCCCAAGCAGGATGATGCATTGGTAGTGATTGAACAAAAACCATGGAAATTGACCCATAAATTATCAATTTTACTTATTCAAGAAAGAAGACAATATAAGTGATTAAGTGGGACACCGGTGCGATTATTTTGAAAGCACCAAATATACAAGACACCTAATATACAAGGCATACAAAGGGGTGTTTTGTATACTTATGTCTTAGAAATAAGTTTAGGTGTGGGACGACACCTAGAGGTCAATTTAGCAATTGGTTTGGTACTATAGTTTCTTGTCTTTAGTTTGTGATGTATATACTATGCACAGGAATCTTGTACGGGTATATTGTACACTGCCTCATTTTAATCAAGCCAGCTTTATAAATGTCCCACTTTCCCATAAAAAACTCACGGAATGAATTAAAAAACCCTAATTTTTATGATGCCATTCTAGTTCTACCATAAATCCATCAACTAGTGATGAAAATTGGCTACAGGAAATAAACCCTACTACTATTTGACTATTTTATTATGTATGTGTATATATACCCTACCACATTTTCACCTTTTGTGACACATTATCTCCATAATTCCCCTCCTTTGTTGATTGCATTTCTTTATTTCTGGATCTCTTTGTTGATTGCAATTCTTTCTTGAGATCTTATATGTAATCTTTGGATATAAAAATAAAAATATTATAAGAACTGATTCTTCAGATACAAAGTTTTTTTTCCTAGTTATTATTAGTACATATGGTCAATTAATAACCATTGAATTTACATTTTGTTAACTTTGATTCTTGATCTGTTAAGTTCTACAATGCCCTTATACTTCATTCACAACAATCCATTAATTTTCTAGAAGAATTGAACTTTTATACTTGGTGGCACCAAATGTATAAGAAACCAAATTTGATCCCACTTAGTTTTTGAAAGTACTTTTTTTGGGATGTTTGGATGACCCAACATTTGACTGTCTGGGAGGTCGTATTCATATAGACGATCTCACTTAGTGGGATCAAATTTGGTTTGTTTTGGTTTCTTTTTCTTGATGTTTCAGATTTAGGCTATACATTGGAGTGTAATAACATCTCAAGATGTTTCCTTCAGGAACTAGTGAACCCCCCTCATTTGCTCAGTTTCCACAATATCCTTATACTTCTACATTTGGCTCTTCCATTAATAATCCTAATCATGTAGTAGCTGAAAAGCAAGAAAGAACTGAAACACCAAACCAATTTATTACTGAGAATGTGAATTTTTATTATAATGATCCTCTTGTAAACAATGACACTGTTGTCTTTCCATCAAGAATAGTTCAATCTCCAGTGGGGAAAAAGGATAAGCACAGCAAAATTGTTACAGCTAGAGGTCCAAGAGATCGGAGGGTAAGATTGTCAATTGACATTGCTAAGAAGTTCTTCGGGCTTCAAGATATGTTAAGGTTTGATAAAGCAAGCAAAACCATTGATTGGTTGTTGACAAAGTCGAAATCAGCCATCGAAGATCTAGCACATAAGCAGACGGAACAGCAAGGGTTCGTGCAAGTAACAACGAATGTCGAAAATGGAGATCTAGGGGAAGTAGAGAAGTTTGCAAAGGAGTTGAGGAGGGCCAAGGCGAGAGCGAGAGCTAGAGAGAGGACAAGAAGAAAGATGTGTGGAGCTTTATTTCCCAATCAAAGTTTGAGTTTGATGAGAAATAAATGCACTGCATTTACAAGAATAAAGGAAGATGTTGAATTGGACAATCAAGTTTCTAATAACCGTGAAGAATTAAGTCATATGAACAATAATGGGATTGTTCCTCCTAAGGAATCAAGTCATCGAGACATCTTATCACCTTGTAGTACTGCTGAAAATTCATGGGATTTATCAAGAATTGTGGCAAGCATGAATACTCAAAAAGGTAAGTTCTCAGAACAATTATTGTAATGTGTACATGCATACACTATTAAATAAGGTTATGTCTTAGATTTATTATTTATTATTGATTATTGCTTCAAAATAACAATTGAATTGCCCAACTATTACACTATGTCTCAACTATATGTGTGGACAAACCTGGGAAGTTATTAGGAGTATAAGTCATCATCACCAAACTATGTTAGACTTTGCTTAACGTTTATAAAAATTAAAATGCTATCTAAGTTGTGTTACCCAAGCTAAATTCGGTATTAATGAGTGTTGTTCGGTGCGTATATATTAATAAAGTTATATGTATTCTGTCCTTGTAAGTCAAAGTTCTTGATAGTAGCTTGTTATAATGTGGTGATTGTGTGTGCTTTGTAAACTCACAACCAGATCTCTCTTTTCATTTTGTGGAATTTAATCCTCACATCATATACGGAGTATTAACTTATCAAGTACCATGCTACCGATAATTGGGGGATCGATGGAATCCGCACATCCAATACTACTTCAACTTGTCCTTTGATTTAGTTCCCTACTTCCCTTATATATATTGGTAATAAAGAGAATCATTGCTACATATCTTGGCTTTTATATATTGAGTCCCTGAATTTTATTGAGTAAATTGTTGAATGATATATATACTTCCTGGAAAATTGTTGCCAGCCATGAGTACTCCAAATTGAAATTCAAGCGTTATTAGAAATTCAAGCATTAGTTATGTAAGACTTCGTCTTATTATTGTTGTGACTAATGAGTAATTCATGTGAGTTATTGTAATAACGTACTCGATCTCCTGAGTTACATATTAGGCTATTAGCTATATATCTCTGTGCTAAAGAGAGTTAATTGGTGGCTCGGGCAATCTAGCTTATCCCCGAAAGTGTACATTCTTGCTACATTTTGCCTATTTTAACATCTCCGCTAATATTTAACATTTACTTGTTTAAAGCTTAGTTTTGGGGGCCAAAATATAATTTTTGAGATTTTGGCCACATGCTCCCCGATATTATACTAATTACACAATCAAAATACATCAATAAAAAATATGTTTTCAATAAAAAAAATACATTTCAAAAATTAGGAACTTAATGGGGCCAGCAAATCTCAAAAATTATATTTTGACCCAAAAAATAAGCTTTAATCACGTGAAATGTTAAATATTAACTGGGACAAGTTAAAAAATAAAAATTAAATCAGAATCGAACAGATACTGTGACCATTCATGCTTACATCGCCACTTAAGAGTAATTCAATACGCAACTTTATTACACTCACGAACTAAACTACATCAATTATCTCCCAGCTTGGTAAAAGGAGCGAAATGTCTTTTGTTTAGATCACAATAAGTATATATTTTAAGTTCGCAAATGGTCCCTTATTAGGCTCTCTTATATAATATTGAAATAGCATGATACAATCAAGGAGAGTTTAGAAAGTATTGTTACCGGTCCGTAGTCCACTGAGCAAAATTTGAACCAAAAACTATTATTGGTCGGATATTGAATAAAAAAATTGGACCGGAATCGACCATAACGGTGGATACTGGCCCATTTTCGCCCGGTTTTGGGTAGTCTCTATTTTATTCAAAAATTTGAATATTTCGATTCAGATTTTGGATATTTAAATCCGGAGTTCTGGTATTTTCAACATATACATAAAATTTTGAATATTTATCGATATCGATTTCGAAGCGTTTCCACTTACCCAAATCGCAAATGCCTTAAGCGAAGCGACTAAGAGGTGATAACTTCCCCCAAACTTTGAAAGTCCAACATGCATTCAATTATAAATTATGTTACACAAAATATAAGTACTAACTAGACCCTCTTAATGATATATTAATCTTTCATGTGAATTTATTTAATAATTTTAGTATCCTCTCAATATTAATTCAAGATCTTCTTTCACTACAAAAGAGTCAGCCAATCGGGCAGCACTTTGAATGTGATTTAAAATTATCTTCTCAAGAATGATATAGAATTCTCTTCCCAAGAATGATAGAGGGTTCAAATGAAAAACTATGGATAAATGATATGAAAGGACAGGGGATATATAGGGTCAATCTTGTGAGAAACATTATTCTTAAAAAGATTGTCAAATTTTAATTTTTGTACTCTAATATTTTATTTCCTCATTCTCATGAAAAAAATTTACTTTCATTATTCTTTTTTTCATTTCTCATAATTTATCTCATTTAACCAACAATGTTCATATGTATTTTAAAAAATAATTCAACTTTAACAAGAACTCCGTAATAAATATCTTCTCTCTTAAATTTAAAAAAAAAATTAAAATAAACAAACTTTATGAGAGGAGGGAGTATCTGATCTGTTTATGTATGTTAGTACAATATTATTTTTTATCAATCAATAAATTATATGTTCGTATAATATTTTATGAAAAAATATAACATTTCAACTTATTTCATTATTAATATGATAATTTTGATTGTCAGTCCATTAAGACCAAAATTTGTTAACTTTGACAATTCAAACAAAGCTTTAAAATAGATAATATTTAGGGATGGAGTGAAGAAGCAATTATAAACTGAAATAAGTTTTATGAAAAATAAACTACAAATTGATCTTCAATTATTAAATTTATACTAACAATATAAATGACTAGTCAATAAATTAATACTCCGCACTAGTACTAAATTATTGAAAGTTTAATAATAACAATAATAATAATAACTCATGGGAGTTGGATAATAAATTTTAAAAAAAATTACGAATATGTATGGTTGTGTGGGTGTGCAATAAAATTTAAAACCGATCAACCGATCGGAAACCGAACCGAAAATAACCGAAATTTTAGGAATCAATCGGAACCGAACCGAGAACCGAACTAATTTAGGTTCGGCCTTTGAATAACCGAACCGATTTCAATATTATATGTAAATTTCTCAATTTTCATTTATCATCATTTTCAAGCATCTTCAGAATATCTGCATGACGCACATTTGAAGATAGTCAACGTGTATTTAACTCATTATCATATACTGTAATGTGCGTATATATAGATATATATATAATTTTCTAAACTAATAACATAGGAATACAAGATACGTAAAAGTTATGTGATTATCGAATGCTGCATGCATTGTATGTTAATTTTAAAGAAGTTCATTGAAATTGATTAGATCTAATCTGTGACTTACCTTGAGTTCAAGACGATAGACTCAAAATTGTCTCAAAACCTAAAACTTAACCAAATCGAACCGGAACCAATGAAAACCGTTCAGAATCGAACCAATTTTAAAGCTGATGATTCGAGAACCGATTTAAATAAATTGATTTTAATTTTTATTTAAAATCTAACCTAACCGATCCGTACACACCCACATGTAATTGGTGTTCAGCTTGCTGGCCTGCATTGTACAAACGTTCTTCTGCCGCAATTCTTTAACTTCAAATTTCTGCTACTGATCGTCATTCAATTCGTTTCTCGATCTAATCGAGTTATCTTCAAAGGATAGGCCCCATTGAAGTAGATATCATGCATGAGGTAATTAATAATTATTATCTCTAACTGACACAAATTAATAAAAAAAAAATGAACCTATTACAAATGTGACACTAATATTAAAATATTACAGAGTAAATTTGATGGGATTGTATGACCTATGTGAATAAATACCGTGAGGGCTAGTTATTGTTTGTCTTGCTTGTGTACCTCATCCTAATGAAATATATAAGGCATTAAGACGCGCACGCCTCCTAAAATTATAATAGATTTATGAAAAAATTAAAAATGAATAAAATGATATTTTTTTAGCCCCCTAAAATAACTTGAGCCCTTAAAAAAATTTGCACACCTTGTACCGAGCCCTATAATATTTTTCTCATACTTGACCTTTTCTTACATTAATGAAAATCTTAAAATGCACGATTTTTATATTTTGGGTGAATAATAAGGAAGGTGTTAAAGTACATACATAAAAAACTAACCCCTAAAATAAAAAAAATTGATGACTCTAAGTGTATTTTATAGAAAATTTTAGGGAAGCTGATGCACATGCTCTAACAAAGTGAGTTATTTTATTTAAGTTAATTTGCCGTTGACCTTGAACTATGCATTTATTTTTAATTTTGGTCCCTAAATTATCGTACCTTGTCTCTACTGCTCCCCAAAATATTTATCTTGTCTCGCCTTGTCCCCCCTAAACTATGTTTTTGTCTCAAATACCTCCTGAACCCCAATCTTCACATTTAAACAAACATAAATTCATTACAAAATACAAAAGGACTACTTTACCCTTAAAATTTCCTCAAACATTGTCTACAATTAAAAATATGAATTTATCTTTTATTACTTTTTTTAAAATATCTTTACTATAAATTATATAACGATAAATTAATAAATTTCAGCAGTTTCAACAACATTAATTTATAGAATGTTTAATGTACCTATATCTATAATCCACGATAAATTTATAAAATCAAGTTTGACGCCAAAGCCAAGAATTTAATCTCTAGCACTCACCTCCAATGGGAGGTATTTGGAGTGATATTTAGCTCCAATGGGAAGTATTTCATACAACAATCTTTGTGCCCATTTTTGATAAAATTATTCAATAATCTCCAAATAATTCGACAAAAGACGGGAGCCGGTATCTGCAAGACACGGAAAGATGTGATGTGATATCACTCTACAATTGCAACACGCCATGGAAATATTTTATCCCCTCTATTTAATTTGGCATTTTTGTATTATTGTTTCAATTTTTTAATTTTTTACCAATATTTTTATTTTTAATTATCAATAACAGCATTTCAGATTGTACGATTTGGACAAAAAAATCTATTTTCTCTACCTCTTTTCATTCCTCAAGATTTCACAATTTATCCTCTACTCTACGGATCCAAATCAAAATTATAATTATCCTTCAAATTTTGTATTTCCTAATCAACCACCTCAAAACCCCAACATTCAAAACCCAGAAAATCCGCAAAATATGGGAACGATGCCCAATTTACAAACACAGTTTATGATGCCACCAAATCAAAATCAATTTATGATGCCACCTAATCCAAATTTTATGCCACCAAATCCTAATTTTGGTATGCAATATCCCTATAATTATCAATATATGCACTATGGACAACAATCTGGTGGAAATAATTATGTTGGGCATCCCAATATGCAAAACCAAAGCTCCCAACCATCACCAGAACAATTAACTCCTCGTTTCAGTAGTGGATCTACAGAAATTCCAGAGTTTCCGAGTCAAATATCTCTAGAAAAATATGATGATAACACTCCAACCAGCTTCCAACCTCAAACAAACTCGAAATATGGAATTTGGAGCAATCGAAAACAAAATTCTTTATTCAATATTTTCACTTCCAAGAATGACAATAATCAAGATCACAAAGCAAGACAATAAAAATTACGACTACGTGAACGGCACCAACAATTTTTCCTTATAGACTCAAACACAATGTACAAGTCATTATCGTGATATCAACAAAAAGACTTTATGTCAGTAGGGCGCATACGTAAAAGCAATGTCGATGGTCAAGTGGTTGGTCCGACGATGACAAATATATCAAGAGCCAAAGAGTTGTTCATCGAGAAAACTAAGAAAAGGTTTATATTAATTGAAGAGTGAAGGTTCGTAACCAAAAAATATATGATTGGATCTGCATCCGGAAGGCTCTAAAAGAAAAAATATCGGACGTAATTATCTCATCCTCCATTCTTGTTCTTGTACTAAGGAAGCGGGAAGCAACAAAAAGAAAGGTGAAAGAATCGGAGATCCAAAATCAAGCTTGCGTGAAGTCGGTTGTCTTTTTGAGGAAAAGTACCAAGATGGATGCTATCGTCATTTAGAGAAAATAGAGAACGTGAAATTTCAGCATTGGAAACATTGACCTCAGCAAACAAAGAGCAAGCACGTATTAAGAAGATGAAGTTGTGGTGTAAATCAAATGATAACGGATAAAGATGGAAGAAAAATGTTAACATGCTCACAAGTGAATTGCTCGATTCACAGTTTTATGTTTGAGAGTGCTTTAGTAGTCATTCGTGGTGCTAAGCATTTTCTCATTTTGTTGCATGTTTGAAAGAATGATGTATTTATCAATGACAAGCCTATCCTGCGTATAATGAATGACTTATCAATGACAAACCATACCCATTTATTAAATTCCATTGTGACTTATCAATGACAAGACCATACCATGGACACACAATGATTTAAATACCTATTATATTCATTCAATTTGGTATATTAGATTTGAACCAATAATTATAACGTCACAATTTATCCGACAAAAGTAACATGTTTGGCCCTTATATTCTACCAAACCTTATCTTTAATTCAATTTGCTGTTGAATGTTCTGAACCGACAATCTTACACTATAAATATCACAAATCGAATACAAGTTATATTCAACCTTTATCCATAATACATCCACAAATATTTAGTTCTTCTACAGTAGATCCACCATCTTTTCGAATTCAACATTGAAAAGTTCCAAATAATCAACAACAATCACTTTTACTTCGAGAATGGAAAGCTTCAATTAATCAACAATAGGAGGAAATAGAAAGATAGTGGGATCACGCAAATTACATGTTAGGCTTCAAGGAAGACTACTAAGGTAAAACACCAACCTACACTGCATCCACAATTTCGCCGAGATACCGGACGCGAAGACTACTATTTCTTTCTCAGACAGAGTCTCTTTTCTACCCATGACATCTATCAATTAACGGCGCAAAGAATTGCAAACTTGGTATGTCCCCTTAAAAGTGTACCTACGATGTTAGCCTAGCGGAGAAGTCATGGATGCTTGTGATTTAGCACGAAAATTGGAGAAAGTACTGTAATTGAGTGCCTCGAAAAATTTTGTGAAGGGATCATAGCCATATTTGAGACCACTTATTTGCGAAGGCCTAATGAGGCTGATCTGGAGAGACTCTTACAGGTTGGTCAACAACGTGGTTTTCCTGGAATGATCGGGGAGTATCGGGACTAAGGGTTACTGGCAAAGTGAAAATTGTCCAAAGTTTGCGCAGCAAATACCAGCGGACATAAGTGGCATAGCAACGTAATCCTCGTCGTTGCATCATATGACCTATGGATATGGCATGCTTTCTTCGGGTTACCAGGTACATTAAACGATATCAATGTGTTAGATAGGTCCCCGGTGTTCGACGATATTGAGACAGGGGAAGCTCCACGCGTAAACTACACCGTGAATGGTCGCAATTACAACTTGACATACTATCTCGCCGATGGAATCTATCCCAAATGGCCTGTGTTTGTCCAATCAATTCACTTTCCCAAGCGCGGAAGCCCAATTGTTCGTGAGTACCTCCAAGAATCTTGTCGAAAAGACGTGGAACATGCATTTGGAGTTCTCCAATGCTTAGTATCATTCTAATAACCAAAGAAGATTGTGGGATTTGAACGCCTTATCAAAATTATGAGGCGCATTATATTACATTATATGATTATGAGGATGAACTAGATACGCATAATCGGGTTGGGAAAATTTTATTCGAACTATCGTACTCAAGCAATAAGGAAATTATCATCTCAAAGGCCAAATCGCGGCCCCAACAGAGTTTGAAGCATGTCTGCCTGTATCCGAATCAGCATCATACTAGATTCAATTCGTGATAAAAATAAACATATCCAAATAAAGAAGATCTCGCCGAAAGCAATATTTGGCAAAAAGTTCAAGCCAAACCAAAATTAGATTTCAAATTGTTTGTTTACTTAAAAATGCTTGAGTGTGTTCAATGTTGTCTTTTCGTAATAAATTGTGTAAGTTTGCTTTGTCTTTAAATAATATCATTTATTGTTGTGATTTTAAGACTATGATCATTATTTTAACAATTATAAATCTAATAAAAATTAAATTTAATTATTTTTCATGTTGAAAATAAATATAAAAATGTTTATTATTATTATTATTATTATTATTTGAAAAATATAATTATAATTATAAAATCATAATAACGTATAATAATAAGAGAAAAATGAATATATGAGCGGGTACATTGACGCGAGGAAATGTATTTATCCTGGATGAAGAGAAACAAATATATTTTCAAATATTTCTTATCAAGAAAACAGAAAGATTATATAATATTTAATGACATGATAAGTTAATAAAAGCTGATGCTGATATAAAATATGATGAATACCTATCGGATTTTCAGATAAGATTGCATATAATCCATATATAGAGCTCCCATGTGTAGCTTTCCATGTATTTTTCATCTGTATGCGATTTGGTACATATCTGTCTGCCTCTTGCTCCTTGTGGATGTAATATTTGATTAGACTATCGAAGTACCTATGATTTGTACTGTCAAAGTGAATGTATGTTTACCCTGTTTACCTACTATACAAGTAAATAACTTGGTTTTTTTTTATCCTTAAATAACTTAGTAATTCTTCTGTTTTCCTTTTACTTATTGTTTAGCTTAGATTTTTTTTTTGTTATTTTAAGTTATTATAGACATTTTTAGTGTCTTTTCACCTTTTTTCATTTTGATCGTTGTCCAATTACTGCATTATTTAAAGTATCTTTATTCTAATTTTCTATTCATTGTTAACCTTTCACTTTAAATTAACTAAAAATAAAAAGGGATATATAAATTAATCAAAAGTAGTAATTATCAATTGATGGTATGCACGTCACAATAACTCATTTTTTAATCAATATGTAAATTAGCGGGTGTCCATAAATTCCGAAACCGATCCGAACCGACCGAAACCGAATCGAAAATAACCGAAAATTTTGGAACCGATCGGAACCGAACTAAAGTAATTTAGGTTTTAGCCTTTGGCATAACCGAACCGATTTCTAAATTTTTTTTGGATTTCTCAATTTTCATTTATTATCTATTATCTTTTCAAGACGTTATAAAAGATTTCGTACGCATATTTTGGGCAAGAGCCAGATTGCCAGATTGAACTTTGTTCATTATCGTATAATAGAATAAGATATATATAAATCTTCTAAAACTAATAATATATGAAAAATACAAAAGATACGTAAAGTTGTTTCGCATTGCATCGAATGCATGTATCAGATAATTTCACTCTTAAAAAGCGCATTGAAATTACATGGATTAGACTTCGCTCTTAGGACTTAATTTTGAGCGCAAGACGATAGGCTCAAAATTGACTCAAACCCAAACTTCTAACCGAAACCGAACTCTAATGATAGGATTGGAACCGAACCGATTTAGGTTCTGCCTTTGAGAGACACGAATGTGCTCGCTTTCTAATTTTGGTCTAAAACCGAACCGATCCAAAGCAGACACCCGTGTGTAGATGTATAGAATGACGAGTAATAAAAATGGATTCTCTTTATCTGAGACATAAAAGTACACTGGAAGTCTTTACTTTGTATGCAATTATGCATCGTTCAATAGAGCAGAATGCAATTTAATTGACGAACTAGTAAGTAAATATGTGACTGTATATAATAAAATTAAATAAAGGGATATTGGAGAATTATAATATTGAATACTGCAGTCTAGGCAATAAGCTAGATAGAGGTAGTATTGCCTCAGCATTTCAACCAATGTCTTGACCAAACTCTATGTTACTACTACAAGTCAAAAAAAGTATACAAAATAAAGGTAGCTATATACGGAGTAATATAGAAAGATGAAGAAGATATTCGAATAATATGTCATCGTTATCATCAACATATAATCGCTGGAGAATAGTCAATAGAAGCACATGCAATTGTACATGTCAATTAATACTCCGTAGCATGTTATTCCAGTCAAATATCTTAGCATTTTACTTTGTTTAATTTAATTTGTACATTGCTAATACTTAGCTTGACCCTTAAATTGACCCATAATATTTGCATATCAAATCGTGTTCAAATTTTTTAGTGCTTCTATCATGTTTAACTCGTTCAAATGTCTAATTGTATCATGTGACGAACTTTAATTCAACATGGATGTATATATACTTGTATCAATTATTCAATTCAAAGCTTTCTTCTTGATGGGCCATATGAGCACTATTTATTAATTGAAAGTGATCCGATGAACTCGAAAGTTGGGCCGTTCATCCAGGCTCCTTAACATATCTAGCTATGACTAGACGTGTCGGGCCCGGTTCGTTAACAAGTGAACTGACGGGCTCGTGAATGGAGTCCAACGGGCCCAGATCCTTAAAGAATCGGGCTCAATCATATGATTATTTGCATATTATAATTTGAATGTTATCATCGATAAAATTTTGAGTTAAATAAGTATATTGTTAAACGAATAATATTCGTTGCTATATAACAAAACATGAGATTGTATCCAAATTCCTTATACATATTATACAAGTTGTTTAATATTACAAGTTGAGTTAAACGTACAATTACATTAATATATTATTCTTTAAATAATAAAGTCTTTAATTTTTTAAATAATATATTGATGCATCTAATGCTTTTATTCATATATTATTCAATACTATATAAATATCTCATGCTCTATCCATATACATTAAAGAATATTCAACATTAAATAATAACTTTTATCATATAATTAAAAGAACTAGAATACAATCTTATTACTTTGTAATATTATCATGAATATTTCTATTTTTAATAATATATTATTTGACACAAATCAACCTTTATTAATTAAAAAATAATATATTAATGAATCTTAAGTTGTCATCCATTTACTATGCAATACTAAATAACTTTCATGATTTAAATGAAATCATTTTAATTATTTCTTGAAATAGTTTTTATCATAAATTATTCTTTATTATTTAAAAAATAATATAATCGATGTGTCTTATGTTTTTATTTATATTATTTAATGCTAAATAAGTTAATCAATTATACATATTTACAAATCATCAACACACATTATCAGCTTACTACCTTACCTTTCACTAATGGTTACTTTGGCCCAAAGAAACCGCTTTGTTACCGGCTTGATGGGCCTTGACCGCTCCGGCCGAATACCATGGCTCGGTCGGCCCGATCTGCCATGCCTAGCTACGAATTGGCAAGGGCAACGACCGGGCCTTGGTAGGCCGTTCACGGCCCGGCCCACGCCTGTTCAAATTGCCTCACCACTAACGCCCCGCCCATCAAGAAACGACGGATTGGCCGAATGACGGGCCCTGTGCCTGCCCGGTTCGAGCCCACCCAAAATTCGGTGGGTATTCGGCCCGGGCCTGCCCGAGGCCCTCGGCCCCTTTAACAAACGTGTTAATGCTTAGAATAACGTACACCGCTAGTCCAAATAAACACATTTTCAACTGGACTAAACGTGGTACCGTTTATATTAAACGTACACCGCTTAACACGCTTTCAGGCCTCGTAAGTAAAGACATTATGCGATTGCAAGTAACCTATGAAACGGCAGCAACTCCGGCATAAACGTGCACATTTAAGATAAAAAGAATCACCCATGCGACAACACAAACACAATCACATAAAAACTAAAATATTTGAGAATCAAAGTACAAATTTCATAAAAACTAAAATGTTTGAAATCACCGACAAGGCGACAACACAATCATACAAAAACTAAATTGTTATGAATATCGAAATACATGAAGAAATATAATTGTTTGAAATTAAAAAGTACATGAATAATATTCCACAATTAAAGTACATGTCATATCCCAATTGTCATCATCTTCATTTTCATCTTCTTGACGATCAACCGCGCGGCGGCGGTCGTGGGGTGGCATCCCATACATGGTCAACCTCGATATCTCTCAACTGCCGAGTCGACGATCTATCCTGCTCCTCAACCCCTACATCTCCCCCGCACCTCCTGCCTCTCATCCCCGTGAGACTTCACAAAGACATCTACTTCCTCATCTCACCGGTAATCACGGCTAACATGTCAAGGATTCTAGGAAAGCTTGACGGATGATCCACGAGGATGACCCCGCTCGGCCGAGGGAACAAAAGGGGTTGTGGATAGGTAAGTGGCTCCCAAGATTGCAACCATCCTAGTGGCGGAACCGGGGGCGCACATCTATTGAACGACCATATATCATCCCTCTGAAACTCAAATCTCTCAAAAACTTCCCACTTAGCAAGCAACTCACCCTCCCACATATACAACCCCTGGGCAAGCATAGATTGTCTACCTATCCTGGTGTCCTTCTTAACATGTATCATTTGTTGATTTTCTAAAACGGGGACACCTTTGCAATTGACCAACAAATAGGAGAGTATCATCCCATAACACGCGTGCTTGTTTCTTGAGGCAGTTAATATGTCAGAGCATCATGCGGGAGAGACACCCAACCCCATTCACAATTGTCCGCTTAACAAAAAGCATGTACCAAAGTAAGCTCCGAGTTTGATTATTCGTAAGCAAATGACCCTTGAACGAGCTTCTCCAAACGAACTCAACGCTGCTCAAATTGTGACTTATAAAAAGCTGGGATGTGGGGTTTTTCTACCATAACGTGACACTCCAAGAATGGCCGCACAATCACTCTTACCAACTCCGTCCAATTATCACACCACCCCTCTCAAGAGTAATCATGGAATCCCTCCCTACGCAAACCAAATACCCTAACTAAATCATCTTCCGTGATACTACCACGGACATCATTTATCAAGTAGTTACACACCAAATGTCCACTGAACTAGTTAACCCTATGTGTGACAACTGGGCAACTATCTCCGAGTACCAATCACTAGTAAAAAACACAAATAATTGAACACTAGCATATACTAATAACCTAAATATTGTAATGGGATTACTCTCCATAATTTTCCGACGAGGTACAATCACGGGCGCATATCGGGCTAGCTTGATCCCTTCTCGCCTCTCGCTCTTCTTGTGGTAGCTGTGAAGTGTGGAGCGTTTGGTCGGGTTCTGCTCTACGACTCTCCAGTTGCAATTTCTTGGTCTTGAACACTTTCTTTTTGCCTTAGATTTCTTTTTGGTCCCATTTTTGTAAATTAGAGTTTAATTTGATGATTTAGTGTACTTCAATATGTTTAAGAGACGGTTAAGATTTAGATTCGAGGATCAAATTGAGAGAAATTTGCCTGGGGAAGTTAAAATATGTGTTTGAATGTTGTAAAGTCGTGTTTTTAACCTTAAATCGAAATTGTTCGCTTTAACGGGTGGCACGCTGAGTTTTGTGCTGCAGTTATCGTTGTGGGAAGATTGGTATACCTTAATGCGACAAACGTGCCCATTATTTAATTTAAACGCACCACGCTTTCACAAAAAGCGGTGCCACCGACTATTTTTTTCTCAACGGTGACACGCTTAAATTAAACATGGCCACGTTTGTTACACTAAAAAAACCAAGATTTTTTGTGTAACAAACGGTGGCATCATGAAGTACACGCGCCACCGCTTATTTTTTAACGTATCACGCTTTTTAATGTACCACGTTAAAAACGTATCCAATAGATTATATAATAGTTTAAGTTAATCTAAATGAATATTTTATTATTTAAGCCGCTCACGCTTATACTGCATGGCCAGAGTTTACATGAGCCCGTAAAATAAACCTTATACAAAATTAATCATCATAAATTAATTCATCTTCGGACTCTTCTTTGTCGGAATCGACTGTGTTGGTCTCTTCTTCTTCTTCAATATCGCTAAGATCAGTCGAACATATCTTTTGCTTTTGTTCTATGAGCGAGTCTTGATCTTATATCCTATGTTCGGAAGCCGGCCCAATCTCTTGACACACACACATACTAATAGCCGAGCTTGTAAGTCTCAACGCCTTTGATCAGACAGAGTTTAGTCATGCTAAACGCGGGATTCACTTGCTATCAGAGACTAGGTATAGATAATATTTCTTTGCCATCTTAGACAATACAGAAACAAGGTTTCCTTTACGCGTCTACTCATTTTAATATATCCAGTTGATTTGAATCATTATATCAATTGTTCAAATTTAGTACAAATATCGAGCCAACCTATCTCGTGTCTCAAGGAGGGAGGTTGACTTTTCACCTAATAAGTGTAAAGCATTTCTAAGGTGATCATGTTGACTACGATTTTAACTCCCCGTAAAAGTACACCAAACTTTTGTACACTATTCGAGGGCGCTCTTATCTTGCCTATACCTTGATTTCTGATATTTTCTATACATATTATACAAACAAGTTTCAATTCCATCCTTATATTTTAATATCAAAATTTTGAGTTCGATTAAAGGGTATTAAAGCATCATAAACGCGGCCTATGTAGAAATGAAAACTCTTAATTTAAAATTAGGATCCATTATTGTCTAATTGTATACGATGTGGTATAAGATGAAAATATTTTACAAACATATCTTCCATAATCGGAACCATATCTCTAACGACATACTCATCTCTATGTTTAGTCATATGAATCGAAAGATTAACAACACATTCTAAAGAAAGATGAATGTTTGGATGATATTGAGTTGAAATTTTTTTAGTGTAATCTTTAATCGGCTCAAGGAACTTAAGCAATTCATAACAATATTTCCAATTACTATATGTAAGCGACACATAATATTCACCAACCGGAGCATACTTCTCATAAAATGTTGTGATTTCTTCCTTATACATATATGCACGAACTAGTAGATCGTAAGTCGAGTTCCATCTAGTTTCACAATCCAAAATTAATTTCCTAAACTTCTTACCGGAAGCCTCAACCAATTTTTTTACATTCATGTTTTCTTACTCCCCCCCCATTAACAACAAAATTAACGGTCTTACGAATTGGTAAAATAAATTCATCTCAAACAACTTTTATTCCATCTTTAGCTACTAATCAAGGACGGATATAAACATCTAACGTGAAAGTTCACTAAAATCCGCTTAATCGACATCTTTAATTTTTCACTGAAACGTTATTAGCGGAGGCATTATCAAATGAAATCAAGCAATCTTATTCACATTTGTAATCTTCGCACATACGAATACTCCTTTCAACAATTTGAATATTGTTATATTTAGAAATTGATCTAAAATAAACAATTATCCTTTGTAAGACCCAATCTTTATCAATCCAATGACAAGTTACACACATTATATATCCAAAAGACACCAATATCACTAGTCAAACATATTTTATAAGGCAAAGTCGAAAAGTGGTCGCAATTTGAAGAGTTTTTCATTTTAAAATATTTAAAGCATAAGTTTGCAAAAGAGTATTGGGGATACGTTAGCTCGAGGATTAATGACTTTTTCGAATCCACTAGTAAACGTCATCCATCACAATGATTAAAATGTAAAGAACTACCTATTATAAATTCCATAGTTTCCATCCTAAGCCAAAATATTATAAAAAAGTTACCGCAAGTTTGGGTATTAATCGCCTTGTATACCAAATTTCTATGGAAAATACTACGGATATACGAAGATAAAACAAATCCATACTCTTGTGGATCTAAAGTGCATACTACTAATATTTAAATACAAAAACATATATTTACAATATATGAATAAACAGTACTTACATTGCAAATGAGTAAATTCCACTAAAGTCTCCTGACACGCTCAAATTCATAACGTGAATTTGACTTCCCTTCGCCTCCTTGTTGTAATATCAATCGTATGATATCTCTAGTTGGTCCACACCCGTAGTGGGTCAATCAAGAACTAATTATGCTAGTAAACAAGATGAACAAAACTGAAACCCCAAAATTCTCGAGAATTTGGGCTGCTGGGCGGCGACTTTTAGGTTTTCAGATAAAATTTTCTCAAAAACTTATGATGAAAAACCCTAAAGTTTGCTTGCTAGGCTAGTTAAAACAAGCCCATAAGAAACCCGCTAACTATTAGTTGACTCGCGTTAACTCTATTAGTCTCTATGAAGACACTACCTAGTCACATTTAGTTGAACTATTTAATTAAGCTAATAAATAGTAGTAGTCAATATCAATAATCTTTCAAGTTATCGATAAATATTAATATTCTAATCAATTAAATAACTATTTAATTGATTCTCATTTGTTCAATTGATATTCTAAGAGCAAAATGTGAACCTTGTAATTAAGAAATACATTTCAATTATATAGTTCTCTTTAGTTTCATACATGAAATATAACTCAACCAATAATTGCATGTGCGCGATCAGGCTCGTATAATAGTAAGTCAGATAATAATAATTGACCACTACTATTATTATAACGATTAACGAAAAGACGAAGAATCGCTCATAACCCCTTAAATTATCATGAGAACTCCACACCAAGAATATGCAATTACTAAGTTGAACACTAAGTTCAATCACATTTAACCTAACCGGTAAATGAATCACACAATTGTCGCAGAACGGGCATAATAAATGGAATCAATTCTCATTGATTTCCAACACTCCCACTTACTCTTGGACGCATTATCTTACACCATTTATCAATGATTCTGTTTAGGCTGACCATAAGAAGCGTATTAAACACCCACAACTTTCTTTTACTCGAGTACGAATCTAATAAGCATTTATGGCGTCCCCATGTCCGGGCCAAGACTAACCGCGCGAGTTCTCGAGATCTTCTCAGATATCAAGGACGGACAAATCCTCCCAATATATCAACATCTATCGCTACACTCATCACAAGTGGGACCCAAACATATACCGTTATAATCCCGCTTAAGGCACACGCTATCATAGTCAAAGTACAAAGCCAGATAACACGTATAGTTATATATCGTAGTCTAAGAATCGATTTAACCTAAAATTCTAAACAAATGTCATAGACACGATATACATATCTTCTATGAATTGTTGTCATACCTACCTCCCAAATACCGGCGTACCCATGGTATTGATCTAGTCCTCAGCAGCTAACGTGATCAATTCGATCACTAATCAAAAACACCACGTTAGTCATACGACGCTGACGCCCTAACCATCAACATCTCCGACTGCCTTTGGCCATCCTATACTTCTTAGGCTCAAGAGGTGTAATTACCAGCTCATGTTACCTCTCTAAGAAACATAGACTAAACCTAGGATTTAACCTTTCTTTTACTCATCGAGGATATACTACATGTATATTATATGTAAATTCTAACATATACATAAAGAAACAAATATATTAAAATATAAGAAGCAATAATATTCAAATATTTGTTCACATAACACAATAGATACATTACCGATTCCCCACTTAATCCTAACACCACCGCGAGACTGCCTAAGACCCATGTTTCGCCGACGCTTCATCACGCTTTGCCCGACTTAGTGGTTTAGTAGCTGGGTCGGCGATTGGCCTCTGCTTTCTACTCTCTTTACATACTTTGACAAGCATATCTCTAATCAGTGATACTTCTCGAGCACGTGCTTGGATTTGTGATGTGCCTGGGTTCCTTAGCTTGGAGCTATTGCCCCAAAGATTGCCACAAAGCAACTCCACCGGTCCTCAACGCTTAGGTGTACCACACCAAGTTCGGGTCACGAACTTTTATCCAACATGCTTCTTGCCGCTTCCGCATAATCGCGATGTACTCGTGACTTCCGGGTGGGTAGAATCGCCATCGCATCAGCTCGGGAACTCCTCCAAGATACCGCTCCAATCACAGACAAAATACATACCCATTCGGAACGATAGTCGCCTCTGCCGCTTGAAACTGCCGTGTACCCCGTCACTCGCTAACTCATCTCCACCATATGTCAAAGAAAGCATCTTTAGCTTCCTCGATACTTCAAAGATGCACTTCATCGCAATCCAAAGGCTTTCACTGATTAGCTTATCTACCGGTTACACTTAGCGCATAAGACACATCAGTCTAGTGTACACAAAGACGGCATACACGATGGATCCATAGCCGAAGCATAAGGTATGTCTCATCTCCGTCTCATCTCAAGACTAAGAATTGGACACCGCAAGCCTGGCCGCTGCTTGAACTCCATGTCTCACGGGGAGATTACCCTTCTTGAATTACTCATGTTGAACCTTGTAGTACCTTATTCACATATGTTATCCCGATTAAAGTCCAATCACCTCCCTGCCTCGATCTCGTGGATCTTTATTCCAAGTATATATCAGGCTGCCTAAGTCCTTCATTGAGAACATTTGCACGTACCAATCCTTTGACCGAAGTTTTCAGGAATCCTACGTTGTTTCCAATGATAAGTATTTCATCGACATGCGTGACTGGGCGAATGATACATAACTCCCACTTACCTTCTGTATACACAGATTCTTTTTCGCTCTCGGATTTAAACTAAACTCTTTGATTGATTCATCAAAATGTAGATTCCAACTCATGGGATGCTTGCTTAAGACCATAAATGGATTCTTGGTAACTTGTATACCTTCTTAGGCTGGTCCTTAGGACATGTAGCCCTCGGAGGTTTGTACCATGTACACATCTTCCTACCATTCAGAAAGCAATTTTTATATCCATTTCGCCATATTTCATAATCATGAAACAAAAGAATGGCTAAGATTATCCAGATGGATTTAAGCATAGCCACCGGGCGAAAGCCATTGCTAGTTCACTCCAGAATTGTTTGAAACCTTTCGCTACAAGTCTAGCTTTGAAACATCAACGCTTTCCGCTTTTATCATGTTTCTTCTTAAATACCCATTTACATTCAATAGGCGAGCCCATTTGCAATCCAACAAGGACCAAACCTCGCTTTTGGTACATAGAATCCATCTCGTGATTGCATGGCTATTTACCATTTGTCGAAGATCCTTGCTATTCATTGCTTCTTTGTAAGAAGCCGGGGATCGCTACTTTCAATGATGAAAGCTCACCATACCAGCCTGCCCGTACGATCCCCTCGCTGATCTCCTAAGGGCTGGTTCTTCCACACTTCCTCGTGGATCAAGAATCGGGCCTCTATGAAAGAAGGTTCCACTTGTGGTGTGTCGATGCCTCCGCATTAGACGACGATATTATTCTATCAGCCTTTGAGCTTCATCAAGATTTAACACCATTACTACTTCTAGTCCTTTCCTGACAAATAATCCTTTGAAGGAATACCCCGTTTCATAATGAAGATTTTATTCTCCGTCAGAGCAGAAGTAACCAATCGCTTTCGATATCCTATGAAATAGCATTTATCGATTTGGGCGCAAGTTTATCTTTTGTTAATCTCTTAACATAAGCTTCACAAATTAATCTTTAGAAAACCCAATCAGGGGAATCTTCCCAAACCACGGTTCACGGGAGTTTTATCTCGGCCGATTTGGTTGACATCCGTTTAAGGTAAAGGCTAGAAGTGCATATCCCGTAAATAATCAGATCGATAGGCTCATCATGGGGACGAACCATGTCAAGAAGGGTTCATTTTCTCCTTTCGGACACTTCATTACGCTGCGGGTTGCCTCGGGCCGGAGTGAGCCAGAAACAATACCACACTCTACATTTAGTATTGAACTGCGGATCAAATATTCTCCACCTCTATCGTAATCGAGAATCTTTTATTGTCTTGTTCAATTGGTTTTGTATCATTTAGAACTCCTTTGAATTTCTCAAAGGACTCAGCTCAGGTCTCATCGATACACAAACCGCATCTACCAGAAGTCATCGCAAACGTAATGAAGTAGTTATAACCTCCTGCAGACAGAGTTCACATTGGCCCACATACACGTGTATGATCCCCAATAAATCACTTGCCCTTTCATTTAAGTCGTTGAAAGGCATTTTGGTCATTTTTCCCAAAAGCAAGACCACACTTATCGAGGATTCATAATCGAAACCTTCAAGTATTCCACCGGAGTGGAGCTTGATTCGTTCTCAAGTAATGTGACCTAGTCTGCAATGCCATAGGTATGTTTGGTTTAAGTCGTTAGGCTTATTCCGTTTTAAGTTTATGTTATATGACTCATTAATCATGTCTAAAACGTATAGACCATTTTGAAGGGAGGCGGGAAAATTAAACATTATCCCATTCCCGGTAATCCTAAATTATCGATCTAATAAAATGAAAAACCATCATTATTCAAAAATGTAAATAAATAATATTCCCAGAAATCTAAGTACATAGTAAACCGAGATAAGTTCAAACAAGGCCCGTGGGCCACTTAAACTAATGGATCCCAATGCAAGTGCCTCTAAACCTTCACCATTTCCCACATACAGATCCATTTTCGAAGTCTTCTACTTGACTTGGGAGTTCTTGCATATTACGATAAATACGAACCACAACCGGTGTCTAGTACCCACGGCAGAATTAGAAGTTGTACAAACTTCAATAATACATACCAGCTCGAGCGGCCGTGAGACCATTCTTCCTATCATCCGTGAACTTCCTCGTGCCCGACTTCCAGCCGACCTGTGCTCCGCAATAATGACACTCCCCGTCATCCTTCCTAGATCCTCCTTTCGAGCAACCTAGATTACTCAACCTTGGCCTACAAGAAACTTCTTCTTCTTTTCTTAATTTCTTCTGTTTTGGACCACCAAAATGTATGAGTGTAAGTTTTAGTCTTACCTGTGTTCGTCTCAAAGATTCGTGATCATCTTATGCAGCTCAAGCTTAGAGATAACTCAAACTTGTGCATATCAAGTTCATGACAAACCGGGAGAGAATTTGTCCGAAGAGACTTCAGATGAGATCTCATGCCCGCTTGTTTTGAGACATCGTGCCTGTGGCGCTGAAGTCGATCGACTAAGCCAATCATTTTAACGACATGGTGGCCATGGCCCGCCCGTTTCCTCAAATTGTCAGTTCACTTGGTGAGTATCGTACGTTGTCATATCTCTCGTTTAGCTTCCTTCGAATAATTCTCAAGTTGCCGGTATATGCATGCCGCCACCTTTTCATATTGAATTTGGAACTTAATGTTCCATATTGACAAAGCACAGACATCGACATCACAACATCGCATTTCAGGCTTTTGTGGGGATCCATTTTTCCGACGGGAGGTACCTATAATTAGTTTCATGGGAACCTATTGTTCAGCACGAGCCTGGCCCTCTCTACTTGAGAATGATTCTCAAGTTTCTCAGACCACTACAAAAATTCGAAAGATGTCTCACCTTGCACTTTTCGCGCCGAGCGGTTTGTAGTTCTGGAGTAAAGAATAGTAGCCATATTAATTCTACAAGAATAAGTAAATAAAATAATGACTCAAGAACTATCATGCTAAAAACACTTACAAATAAATTGTAAAGTAAATACTAATACTTCAAATCACCTAAATATATTAGTATCAAGACCTATTACACTCTTAAATTCAAACGGCAACACCGCTACATTTTGAATCCGGGGCTATAATAGTAGGTCAACCAATTATGTAAAACTACATAACTCTTTGTGGTCACTAGCATCTCTTACAAGATGCTACCCAACATTTCAGATCTCCGAAAAACCGTTAAAGATACCACTAAACTAAAGTAGCATGGATCGATCATCCAAAGCCCACGTAGCCAAGTGGAAATCACTTCAACATGAACCACACGTCAAATGCAACATTGTACCTCGCTATCACTTGGGTATGGTGCCCAATCGAAGCAGTTGATTGCACAACTTTAAAATTGGCTTGATACTTTGCTTAAATTTTAATTGGTGAGATTATTATTACTTTGTTTTCATTTACTCATGCATACTAGCACATAATCAAGCAATACATGCAACATGAAAAATAAAACAAGTAATCTAAGGACATTCAAGAGATATATGATATGGCCACTAGAACCTATTACAAGTATTTATCAAATACTAACATAAGTCATAATTTGTATCTTGTACTGATCCATCCGAGTCCACCAAATACCACCACCGTGAAACGATCTTCACATCTTCACTTGTTACAATATTTATATACTAACACATCTAAGCATAAATTATGTTTCAGGTAAAATAGTAACAACAACACATGAAATATGACTCGTAAGGTCATTTACAAATACGTCATAGACCGAAGATAAATAAATCGGCCATATCTATATACCTCAATTCCAATCACCATTACAAAATATATGCACTTTATTAAATCATATAAATGAACTTAATAACTATTTTAAATGGAATTGGAAAATGCATGTTTGTAATTATCAAATTAATTAATTCATGTAATTACACATATTAACATTAATTAATATAAACTCAATTATCATACATGTCAATCAATAATTATTAATAATAATTATTAACTATACACATATTATAGAAAACTATCCATCACAAATATATAATCTAAAGCTATATAAAGTAGTAAAATTATTACTATAAATGTTATATCACATTAAATGCCATTTAAAAGATATATTGATAAAGGAAATTAATTAATTGTCATCACATAATTAATTACAATCAATTAGGCATTAAAATGACAAATAATCAATAAAAAACCTAAATATGTTCAGTCCCATAATTTTAGGAAACCAAAATAAGGGAATAAATTCGGAATTAGCTTTCAAAATTAGGGCACATCGCTATAACGGGTTTGACGACAGCCACGGGCGTCGATCAGTTTCCACGCTGGCCCCATCGCTTAAAGTCAAGCCGTCCGTCATTCAATATTTTGGTACCAAAATCGCCCGACCTGATGACCGGACGCGCTCGTGGTCGCTGAAGTCGGTCGGCCGATTTATGGTAATAATACCATATTTAACTCGGTTTTTTCGCATTTAATTTAATTCGCTTGTAAAATCGCTTGGAGGCCTTAAAATTTTCAAAATTTATAAATTCAAAACACATTAAACTTCATAATTTTCTTTGGAACAAATTCCACTGGTCGCTCGTTAAAAATAAATTACTCATATTTAATTATTAATTAAACAAATTCAAAAAAATCTCAAAATTGGTTTGGGGCACTTAGAAAAATCCTAAATTTATGAAATTCTAATGTACATCTTCTTAGTGCTATCTGGTTTCAGAAAAATAGTTTGTAATTTTACAAAAAGTTTACACTCTCAAACACGTTTTACAAACCGCTTAAACAAAAAACCAATTAAATCGCCCTTTAATTTTGAAAACAAAATCCATGTTAACAAAATATGATAATACAAAGATCATAAACTTCAGAACACATGTGTAAATCAATAATCAAGAATACGGTGATTTATTCTCACTATATTTATCAATTAAATATATGAACAAGAATTAATCAAATAAAAAATTGATAAAAAAAAACAAACAAGATAAATAAATAATGTAGCAACTTTAATTTGGCCTACGATGCCACCGATGGAAAATATTCATGATATACGAGTATAAATACAAATTCATAATTTCTTCAGATCTTAAAAGTTACTACATTATTTAAATACGAAAACATATATTTACAATATATGAATAAACAGTAGATTTACATAAATGAAAGAAATTCCACCAAAGTTCCATTGCTTTCAAATTCACAACATGAATTTGACTCCCTTCACCTCCTTGTTGTAATATCAACGGTGATATCTCTAGTCGGGTCCACACCAGAGGGGACGAATCAAGAACCAATTTATGCTAGTAAACAAGGACGAACAAAACCAGAAAACACCAAAATTCTTGGGAGAATTTCACAAGGGGCAATACTTATGGCTTTTAAGTATAAAACTTTCTCAAACACTTATGATGAAAAAACCCTAAATTGGCTTATATAAAATAGTTAAACAAGCCGATAAGCAACCCGTTAGCATTAGCTTGACTCGCTAACTCTATTAGTCTGCTAAGACACTAATTGAGTTGAACTATTTAATTAGCTTAATAAATAGTAATTAGTCAATATCAATAATCTTTCAAGTTATCGATAAATAATATTCTAATCAATTAAATAACTATTTAATTGATTCTATTTGTTCAATCGATATTCTACATAAAATGTAGAATCCCTTTGTAATCAGAAATACATTTCTCAATTATATGTTTTTAATTTCATACGAAATATGCAACTCAACGTCATCAGAGCAAAGTACCTTCTAGCTCAAATAATAGGTTGTATAATAATAATAATTGACCAATTACTATTATTATAACGATTAATGAGTAAGATCTAGCACCCGCTCATAACCCCTAAATTATCATGAGAACTCACACCAGTAATATGTAATTACTAAGTTGAACACTGTTCGATAATCACATTTAACCTAACCGGTAAATGAATTGATACACAATTGTCTAAATCTTTACAATAAAATGCAATCAATTCACGATTTCCAACCCCCCCCCCCACCGCCATCCTTAGTGATCTTACGATTTAATAAGTGTCTAGCAAGATGACCGGTTCCTCTTTACCCCCACCAGTTTGCATGACAGAGCTCTCTTACAACTGCACAAGCTGCTCCTTTGATTTTCACCCACAAAAATGTCGCCAAATCCACGACGTTTTTTTCCTTTCACCAAGATAACTGCAGATTAGATCGGCAGTTAATTACGGTAATTCATCCATTTGATTATCATCCTCTAGATTAACAAAATCATTAGACATACTAACACTACCAATACTTTGAATATTTTTACCAAGATTACGTTTTGATGTCATTAATTTAGAAGAACAAATAGCACAATTATAAAAAAAGATGATAGATAATACCGAACTGCAGATTCAAATCTAACAACCTAACGGTACTCATAGGAATCTCAGATTTCGACGAACGCTACTAATGCTTATTATGTTGAAAATCAATGAAAATTGATTCCCTTTTTATTATGTCCTGCTATGACAATCAGGTGTATCAATTCATTTACCGTGTCAAGCAAATGTGATTATCAAACTTAGTGTTCACCTTTTGTAATTGTATATTACTAGTTTGAGTTCTCATGATAATTTAAGGGTTACGAGCGATTGCTAGATCTTACTATTAATCGCGGCAATAATAGTAATTGGTCAATTATTATTATTACAACTTACTATTATCTCGAGCTCAAGGTCACACACACAAGGATATTGTATTCAAATTATATTTTTGTATGCATGACATTAAACGAGACTTGTAAATTGAGAGATGTACTTTCAAGATATATATATTTATCAAATATATATCGATGAACACAATTGGTTAAACTTGCAGTTTAATCAATTAAGAAATTGAAGTTGATGAATAAATTTACAAGTTATATATGACTCATTAGTATTTTAATTGACTTGTTAAGTTAATTAAAATAGAACAACTCACTAGTGACTCATTATTTGATTAGAAGCTTATAACGATCTAATTAAGCTTAACGAAGTTAAACTGACTTCTTTTTAACGAAATACAATCTTAAGTAAATTAAAGAAATGTATTTAAAGAAAGAGACAAGGGTTTTTCATTTCATGAAATCAAAAACCTTGCCTCTCTCAAAGAAAATAGCCGCCCCCCTCCCTATCATTTGGAAGTTTTTCTCTTCCATTTATTCATCAAAAACTCTAAGAAGCTCAAGTCATCAATTTGATTCCTCCTGTGTGTACAATCTAGAGGACATCTTTTGGTGTCGGGACAAGTTTATCGAGAGTGTTTTGCAAGGGACCTACGTAGTGCTGGTTTTATAGCAATGATTTCATTGTCTTCCACGCTAAGTAAAGTACCTCGCTATTCATATAGTCATTATGTGTATTTAGATTAATTTATATAATTTGATATCTGGGACAAGAACATGTTTAATTACAATTCATACTGGGATTTAATAGTTTATTCTCAAAAAGTAGCCAAGTACGAATTGCTGAATACACATGGTAACGTTTGGATCAAACTGCAAATGTATTCCCAACGGATCTTTAACGGCTCTTTTTGTACTAAACGTGGTAACGTTCAAATTAACGTGGTACCGTTTAATCCACAAGTTAATCAAAAAAGCATTTGTATAGTGTTCATTTGTATCGTAAAATCATCATTTAAACTATTAATAAATCGTAATTGCATTAGAAAATTTGTTAGTTAATTCATTATCAATTTTCTTTACTTTTTAATACGTAAACGGTACTATTATTACTAGTAAACGGGGACGTTTAGAAAGCAAAATTAAAAAAAAAAGAATCAGCTTGCAAACGTGGCACCGCTTTAGCCATTAACGGTGCCACGCCGGCCCCGATACACGGGGGCATCGAACCCAACAGGGCCCAATACTTCTAACGGGCGTGGCCGCCCGGCTCAGCAGGCCTTTGGGCCCATCGAACATCTCGATGCGGGTCGGCCCGGTTCGCTCCTTAAAGGGCCGGGCAAAACCACCCGTCTGCACCGGCTCCAGCTATGACTCTACGAGTTCGATTTGTTAGCCCTTTGTGTCAACTCAATCCTTCTAACTTAAAAATATAACGTAGCTACTGAATGGCTTCAAAATTATTAAACGCTTGGCCTCAAAATATTGGGCTAAATTCTTAACCTAGTATAATTATTAAAATCTTAATAACTACACACATTTATTAAAAGTTATTCCACAAACACCAAAATTATTCATTTTTGCGAGTTTTATCACCAAAATCTAAACATCATATCAAATATACTTGAATAAATTAGTTCGAGCTTATCGTAAACAACAATAAGTTTCGATGTTAAACTATCTTCTTTATGATAAAGAGTATTCGAATGATTTAGAAATTCTGGGAGTTGACTTAAACTGAAATCTTCTAAATTGACAATTGACATTCACACCTATCATAATTGAATTAATTTTGTGATTAGCTTAGAATAGAAGTTTTGAATATTTATTTTATTTTAAGCGGAAGTCTCGCTATATAAATACAAGTCTCCAATCAACTCTACATGAGATTCGCTTCCTCTATAAAATCCAGATCATTTGACATAATCTATATATGTCAAACTCTTATTTCGTCAAACTCATATGCGGTCTACCTAAGTTCATTTATGACTTTCATAGTTTCACTTATTTAATTGATGCATCTATATATTTATTATATTCGTATATGATCATATGATCATACCATCTGAAACGATTTTACCTTAATTTAATTTCTCCATTGGAATAGTACTAGTTATACAAAATAATATTCCAAGTGATCGACTAAATACGGATATTCTCAAATCCCATGTAAAATACAAAAATGGCAGAAGAAAAACGTTGACACTGATTTTGGATTGTTGTTTAATAGCCTTTGGATTGCATCAATGTCTTGTAGTCTTATTTGAAGATGATAGTAGAATAAGTTTTCATCAACTTCGTAGCCGTGAACGCTAGAGATTGGAACTTTACCACATACATACATAATATGTTAATATGTAATACTGGACCATCATATCAATCAATTTCTATTTTACAATTAATTATAAAGACATCACACCTCCAATTATATTTGTGGCACTGCTTCACTCTGATATTGTAGAAAGAAAGAAGTCCTTGATATAATAAATACTTACAATAAAGGAAAGTACTGAAAGTTGGATCTAGATGTAAACATTGTATATTGTTTATAGTTGTCATCATTAAATTTTTTCTATCATAAGACAGAAAGGTAATGAAAGAATAATCGGAGTACATATTTGGGAAAAAATTTATTTTTAAATTTGATGAATAGGAACTTTTCGAATATTGTCAAAAGAATCTCAGTAGTTAGTTGTCCTGTGGAAGTAAAGTAAGATTAGTATTTTTTTTAATTCATAAATAATATGTGGTCTTAGATCAAGGCCAGTACATACATGGTATATTGGTATCAAACATATCTTTAGTTAGGTGCCTAATCATATGGTAGTGTACATCAGTAGTAGCCTATTTTGAACAAACATTGAAGAAGCGCTAAAAACATTAATTCAATTACAATTGAAGACTTGTCAAAGTATTAATTAACAGATGAAATTATCATACTGTATTTTGTAAACCTTATTGTAATTGTTTATATTTACGTAAACTACTCTTACATTCGAGATTAAATCGTCGCCTCATTTGATTCATTTTAAGCTTTCCGATCCCTATCTAAACTGTGTTGACTTTGTTTTAGTTAAATATACTTACTGAAATGTTTAGCTAAATAAGAGTAATTTTGCTTGGTCTGCCGTCCACTCTCTTAATGTCTTCATTGTGACCCACAACCGCCGTTTGAGTTCATCATTCATTATTACTACCATCTCTTTTTCCAAACCCCTCTCTTTCACATATTTTTTGCTCCAATCATTTAACTACTTCATCAATTAATTAACTACCATTTATATATATAAACACTAGCCTTTTGAGTTCTTGCCCATTAACTCATACACATTATATTCAACCAAGTTTAATTATTTCAGGTTCTTTCTATATACACCCCATGAATTGTCACATTCTCTTTTTCTTCCTCAATTTATAAAATGTTTGTTAAATATGGCATGTTTATAATGATGTTATTATTTGGCAGGTTAAGTTTTTGAAGAATAATAATAATGGTAATGATGATGGGGTTTGAAAGATTGATGAGTTCTCTCAAGTCAAGATTAAGGTGCATGAAGATGAAGAAAGCATATGACAAGATTGAAAAGAGTGAAAGTATGAGAGTCGAAATTCGAAGCAAGAAGGCTCGCAAGCTTATTGAACAAACTCTCAAGATTGCTGATTCTCCCAAAACCAAAAGTTATGCTTTCTAATAACATCTATCTCCATTCTCATATGTATAAGTGCTACTTTAACATTTTTTTTAGGGTGGTTTTGCCATTTAGCTTCATAGTTGTACAACTTGATGAAACAGTAAGAGAAATTTAACAGTAAACACTTATTATATATATCTCTACATTCCTGTGTTGTGTTGTGTTGTTACATATTAGGCATGTTTAAGGTCATAACAGGGGATTTCAGGGCCGTTGGGGCATCATGAAAGGTAGAGGTCGGGATTTCAAAAGCCACCATGTGAGTGGGATCGAATCTAGGAGTCATAAATTGGTGATTTTATAGAAATCATAGTATAATAAATTATCAGAGTTGTAAAACAGTAAACACCTAGAGAGTGGTATATGAAAAGTATATCCTGATGAAATTTGAATTTATGTATTTATATTTTTATGACACTTGCGATATTATCTTAGTTAAAATAGTTACAGGTGTATACACTTTGTAATGATTTTTAACAAATACACAACGAAATTATCTAATTGGCATTCTACAATGGATGAATTTGAGGCATGAGGAAGCAATGGTATCACTAATTTAAAAAAAATTAATTTTTATTAAATATTTTTAAAATATTGTGTTCGTCTCTTAGAATTTTTTATATTTTAAAAGCTATAAATATAGTATGTCAGTAATTTAATAAACATATAAAATCGTGATTATTATAGATTACAACATGATGATGATGAAAATATTATGAATATTGATTTCCCAAAACATGAAATTTGAACACAGAAGAAACCCCCTTTTTTTCATTTCATTATTATTTCATTGGAATTAATTGGCGTTTTGAAATTACGTATCCAAAAGCTTTAATTACAAATTACTTTTTTATTCACTAACCTAAAAAATATCAAATTGATATCATTGTATTCGCTTTTAAAAATATTTTCATAATATTATTTTATTATAATTTTCATAATATATATTCCTTCCCATCCAAAATAATTGGCGTTTGACTTTTTGAAATTAAACTTTGACCATCAATTATTAATTATTCATTATTTTAAAATATCAAATTTGTAGTGAATTTATCTTTAAAATACTTTCATAATATTAACTTTTTGGTACTTGTAGTATGGTAAAGTGAAGGTGGGTACCTCGTGTGAGAAAGTCAATTGTTTTAGTTTTATGGGTGTAAGAAATAGTGTGATTGATGTTGTGTTTCGAAAAGTGAAAAATTCTATTAATTTGAAATGGAGGGAGTATCAAATTTGATTTATCATGATCAAAGATTAATAAACTTTACAATCTTAATTTACATCCAAAACTTTAATTTGAATCAAAATTTTCAAGTTAATAGTAAAGTATGTTGAAAATACTACATTCATGTTGCTATATTTTTTTCAAACAAATACATAATACATTAAAAGTTATTTGAGTTCAAAATTAAAAAAAGTCAATTATTAAAATTTAAAATGTAATAATGTAAAGGAGTGTAAGTATTACTCTGGTAATTAGCTGGTTCAAACGCTTAGTTTAGTTTTCAATAATAATTTTCTTTTGGCTATAATAAACCACTTATCGGCATTAAAACTTAGTTCGTGAGTTCATGTAATGTTCTAATGTACAACTCTAGAGTCTCATCGACCGGCTTTAACTTTATGCTATTTGACCTTGATACAGTATATATGCTATCTACATACTAAAAGTTTTTTGTATTCAAGAGATGTCAGAATTAATATTTTAGCAGAAATGGGAATTTAGTAACTTATGAATTAAAAGTGGTATGGTGGGATTTTTGATCCATTTCAATGAAGGATTGATTGAACAATAAGTATGTTATATACAATCAATCAATGCTCAATACATGATATTGAATACATATTTATTTAGCATTCTAATTAAATTTTAGAAATCATTGAGGGAAAAAAAATTTGAGAACGAAAGAAATTTCCGTAACTTTCATGTAATTCTATTGGTAGATTGAGGATTCTGTAGACAGTGAAAATTTATTAAAATATGATTAAAATGATTAAGACGACTTAATCAAATTGATTAAAATCGTACATTTTAAAAATGTGGCGTGGCTGGCGTTCTCGATCAGAATCTTAAATTTGTGTGAAACTCTCGTACAAACAAGGTTTCGGGAAAATAGTCTCAAATTAATAGTTCATTAAATTTGGGTTCGGGACTAAAATCCTAATTTTATCACATTAAAATTATTTTAGGGCCTCAAATTGAGTTATGAAAGTTTGGGGTTCAAAATGAAGGCAAAGTTATGGATCCAAAATAAAGGCTCAAAAGGTCAAATTGATATAAAAATATGTTTGGCACAGAAAAGATGCGGGCAGCCTTTACTTGCCGAAATGGCGCCTTTTTCTTTGCTGAAGCCAGTAATTCTCCAGAATTTCCGACGATCGGTCTTTACCGAAATTCCTTGATTAGATCGTGATCACTTTCAAGTAAGCCGTCGAGCAGTATTAATACTGACCTATAAATAGCCGCAACATAATCAACATTCTCATTCGGAAAAATACACAGCACACGAGAAAATATAGATGACATCTTTGAAATTACCAAAAGTGCATCTTTTACTTGCTTGAAACACCACTTTGGTAGGCTTATCTCGAGTAACACAAAATAAGCATGAAGTAAAGATTGCACAAGCAAATAATTCTTGAGTTGAAGCAAAAATAAATGAGAATAGAGCACAAATTTCTCAGAATGCTTGAATATTCAGCGATAAGCTAAATAGCACATGATTATTCATAAATCTTGCTTGAACACTTGAAAATCAGGTTTGATTCATCAAGTTCGGATATAGGGGAATACCTTAAAATATTAGGTCACATATGGCTGGGTCAGAACAAAAAACATCTTCAAAGGCCAAACGTACGTCGTTAGTGTAAATTGACATGGTTGGGATATTGACCTTCTACATGCGTCATCATTTCTGACAACAATTTTGCTAAGGCTAGTTGTAGTACAGCTAGAAAGCGCGTTACTTAAAGTTTAAATCAAATTCCAAGTAGTCGAATCTTTTCAAGCCTCGTTACTGACTGACAACATTTCTTTAAAGGCAGAAGCATGCATTGGCTGGCAACTTTGCTTGCTGTAAACTCCTCGAGGCTTGAAGCGGACATCTGATCCGTCCGTCGGGCAAGTACCATGTCGAGGTACAGATTCCGTCAAAAGGCAGTACTTGCTTGAATCTGGTCATTTGTGAAGGTGAAGTCGCGTGATTGCTGAAACCCACGTCTGCATCTTAGGAGCAATTGCGGTAGATCCCATCAAGTATAACTTAGACCGGAGATCAGGTCAGGGCCAGTCAGGTCGTGCATTTGCGGGATCACTTGTTTAAAACAAAAGGCTCGGACCATGTCGAGAATTAAGGACCGGTCTCGAGTGCGTCAAGACCCCAAGACACGTATCCATCTGGAGTCACGGGCTTACACTTAAATCCGTCAGTCAAATCAATCTTAGAATTAGCTCCAAATCAGCCGAGGCTCATGCGGCTCTATAGTCGAGTCGAGTCGGCTTGAGTCAAGCATCTGCTTGGAAGTAAATTGACGTGGCAGGGATCCGTAGTTTGGACCCCGATTCGATCTTCTTCGATTTGATAAAACTATGGCGGGGAGTTTTCCCCCAAATTAGTTTTATTTTGTCCCTTTTAGGTAGTAAAAATTCTTCTTTCAAATTTATAGTTTTATGGCCGGTGGGAATTGTCAATGCCATAAATCATTGCGACTACAAAGATGTTTCCAAAGGGACTATCGCTCTCTTTGTGTGAGATACTGCAAGAGAAGGAATCACGACAAGGCTGTCCGTCGTATACACGGACCATTCGGGGCGTCCTGTGGCCTGGCGTGCAGCAAGAGAAAGCGATTTAAGCCTGGCGCCCCTTGTGAAACTGCCGACACATATAGGGGACTCCCAGCGGACGGCGTCGGAGGGCTTTCGAGAGCAGCTGTGGTTCGCGGTACACTCACAAAGGGATTTTCAGGTAGAGTGGTTCATTTGGCTGCAGTTCTTTTATGATGACATTATTACCACCTAGGGCGGATGGCTGCCGGTAGCGGGGATGGTAGAAAACTGTTGCGAAAATGCGACATCGAATGACACTATTGCTCGAATGTGGGGAAAGATAGTGAACAAGAGCATAGAGCAAGAGCGGCTGGCTGCTCTAAAGCAAAAAAGCCTACCGCTCGAATGGGAGATGAGAAGTCCATCATCTCCTTGAAGGGCTCGGAGTTCGTCATGGGCCAACAAGGAAAGCTGGTAGAAACTGTCATTCCGGAGTAGGCCGGAATGATTCAATAACTGCGGCTAAAGAGTATATACTTAGGGGCAATAAAGGCCGCGAAGATCGAGAGTCACTTACATGCACTCTGTAAAAGCCTACGCTGCCGGTGAAAATGTCAAAGACTATCGACCTGTAGAAGTTTGCTTAGGTGGGCGTGAACTGATAACATGTTGCCCTTTGTTTGAGACATGCGGCAATGTTGAGACTGAAAGGGGATGAAATGGTCAAGCGGTTTTGTTGCGTTCACCAAAGGGAATGCGTTCGGTGAATGCTGAGTTGGGCACATCGTAGACGGTTGGGCTGGTGGAAGCTGTTCCTCGTCATTGCTTGATGCGAAGAGTGCGGTTAGCATGATGAGCTAGTACTTGCAAAGCAAGAGAGCGGTGGGGCTCATCGGCCGATGAAGAAGTACGAACTTGAGAAATGCAGATAGGCTGCCAGTGTCACCGTGACATGTGTACTCTGAGACATGCAGGACTGCATTAAATTATGCGGCGGATACTTCCCAAAACCCGAGCAGCAGCAGAGAGCCCATGAGCTGGCCTTCTTTGTAAACAAAGGGAGCGTCCTACGTTTGCGGCCTCTTTTCGAATATTAAATATGATCCCAAGAAAGCAAGGATGCTTCCGAATCGAAAGAAAGCACATGCGGTGACTTCAAAAATAACAAAGTTTCTCCTTGAAACTGCAAGAAGGTGGGTGAGACTTCGTATAGAAAGAAAGGAACGTCTTAAGGAGTAGAAGGATCGCGAGTAGAGCGTTCACCAGTATGCATTGAGCTATTAGCGAAAGCTCATAGAACTCCCGAGGGAGTCAAGAGATTTGAGGAGGCAAATGACGAGGAGCTTGACTTACGCAGAGTATGGGTGAATCTTGAGGCGTCGTTGAAAAATGTTTCATTCAAGAAGCGGTAATGGATCTCGCAAGAAATGGAACAATTACCTTGGAAGAAGACAAGTCTCTTCCCGGCCACATAATCACCGCGTCGTCCCGGCCAGCATAAAGACCTTGGATCATGATTTGTAATGATGTCCTGCAACCGCGTGTTTAAAATCTTTAAGATAGGATTGGCTTCGTCCATGAGGCAATTGTTTGCGGTAGAAGAATCACTGCGTGCTAAATACTGCAATAAAAGAACCCAAGTCAGCGGGGAGGCAGCGCCACAGGTACCTCGGCGTACCGGCGGTACCTAGAACTTTTTAAGTAGAGGAAGAGCTAGTTCATGCATTTAAAAGGCTTGACTGCCCTCACTCCAGCCCGACAAGGTGGTGGCGTCACCCCTTAAAGTTTGTGACACCCCGAGGAAGGACCCAATAAGCATGGGACATGGGTCCCAGCATGACACCCATACTAAGGCTGTAGTCACGCTAAGGACAAAGCCGTAGGACAACTTACCTCGAGAGGTGCAAGTAACAAAAATACATGGGTTATGTTTTGACATGAGAGAGCAGACACCTTTGGGCGGTACTTGGCCTTGTGAACCGTCGCAGGAAAGCGTAGAAGAAAAAGGTTCACTTGGCACTGCCATTGCATATCGATGGCAAAGGCAGGGAGAAGTAGTATGGCGAATTCAAAGACATGCCTAAAAATAAGTATTTGTTCTAGAGGAGGTAGAGGAGCTAGAGTTGTGTACATGGCGAAACTCTCACAGAATACTAGAATTCTTCGGCAAGCGACATTTGGACAGTTTCTCAGCTTGTCAAGACTCGGTGTCTGAGCCATCACTAGCGGAACACGTGGAGATATTTGCCTGCATAGAGGCACACAGTATGAATATCAACAACTTTTGAAAGTTGGGCTTGAGAACAAGAAAAGGTATGCCGGACGGGGCCATGCAGGCTGTGAGGCACAAAAGGTACCATTCGTAGGGTGATTGGGTAAAATTTGTAATGCCTTCATACATTAGTGAGGAGGGCAAGAAGGACACTTCGCCTTGAGCTGGAGATACGAGTGCAAATGCGTGAATATTCCTTGGGCGGGCTAGAGGAGCTGGAAGTGCAGCCTGCGTTTATAGGCAAGGCCTGTAGGAATTTGCTCTGCAGGACCGTCAAGTAGTATTCTGGGCCGAGGTTCTTGGTGGCGTAGGTACGGCCCGTATATAAATACGTCCGCGGCAGGACATTGTGGGCAGTGTCGCACCGAGTCAGATGCCTAAATATGTGAGTCAGCCGTACTATGCTTCGTGAGGTTGATGGGTTGAGGCTCATGCTCGGCAATTATCGAGAGCGAGGGTGAGGCATTATATGTTGAGCCGAGGTTCGACACCTCTAAACCAGCGCCAAGAACCTCACGAGCATGAGGATAGCGCGCTTTGTGAGCACGAGGATAGCGCCCATTTTGCGACCGCCGTGTGAGCCCAGGCTATCATTACATCTGGGGCGAGGTATGGAATTGTTCACCTCGGCTGAGGGGCCAGATCGTCCAACCTCTAAGCATGAGGGATAAGGCATTTGACCTCATGATAGGAGGATAAAGTGTCGAGAACCGAACTACGTTTGGCTTGATCCCCAGGCTGACCCTTGAGTGCGTAGGCACAACGATACATATCGTGACCTTGACCTAAAACAACTTTCATGTTGTTCCACAAAAAGTGAGAGCTAAAAGATAGTAAAAGAAAAAAAAGTGGAGCAAAAAAAGGGACTATAAATGATAAGACAATTTCCAAAAGAAAAATGCACTAAGTGGAACAAAGCCATAGCAAAACAAAGAAATCGATGCATTGAGCAAATTCACAGGAAAATGAGCAGTAGGCAGATGCTTTTGTAGGGGACTGGCCTCGTCATGGCCTGCCGGGGAAAGAGTGAGTATTCCGGTGTATGAGAGGTGGGTGGCGCGCTGTCTTCGAGACCTGAGAATCTTGAGAAAGCGAGGAAAACGAGGAAGAGCTCGCTTGGTCACGCTTGATTAATAGAACTCGGTTGGTGGAGTCAAACTTTATCATTTCGTCGACATGGAAGGCGTCGGACGACTAAGGCAAAAGGCCGACATTGAAAGGCCACAAGCTGGCAGCCTGTCGTGGTACCTGTTAAGGTCTTTCGGAGATAACTCTCGTGCTTGTCAGAGCTAAAGGCCGAGGTCAAGTTGTGGCGAGAAGCATGGCGGGCGCGTCGATGCGAAGTCGAGCTCTGCTTTCCGTCAAAGTAATTAGGACATTATTGGCAGCTTGATAGTTGGGGCTGCTTGGTTGTACGGCGTCTGAGCACTTGTCGATACCATTGCCCAATTTTGTCCATCGGTCCCAGGAAACCATTGCGTCCCCTCTTATGTTAGCATGGCCACTCGTGCATGGAGACTTGACATGATAGGACCCGTGCAGTGCAAAGAAGGATACGCATATATCACAAACGCTGCGGATTGCTTCTGCAAATGGGTGGAAACAAAACCTGCTTATGAGTGGTAAGCGAAAGTAGCAGAATTTTTATCAAGTCTATCATCTGTCATTATGGTGTGCCAAAATACATTATCTGAGATAATGGCGAAACTTTAACAATAAGATGATAACCGGCACGTACGTGAAATTCAAAAATAGTATCGTTCTACTATGTACTATCCCTTTGAAATGTGTGAGAAGCTTTTAGTAAGGCGTTGTGCAGCCTCATGAAAAGAAAACTGTGAAGAAGTCGCAAGGGCGTAAGATGGAGGCTTTTCACGGCATCTGGGTTCTTGGGCATGACCCCGGGTAACACGCATGCTGGTTGGCCGGGGTGAGCGTCTTGCTCTTAGAAGATGCAAATCCCACCGTTAAGGTGGCGGTAAATAAAGGCCTTGCTCGTGAAGATAACATCGTCTAGGTTGCAAGAGTTAGATAAGCTCGGCGGGCAAGGCTCGTCCCCAGCGAGTTGGAATGCTGTCGATCGCGAACCCATGGCTATGACAAGAAGGTCAAAATACAGTCATATCAAGTGCGTGACATGGTCCTCGTTGTGATAAGACCAATCCACACACGAAGCAAAAATACAAAGCTAATGCCTAAATGGGAGCGGCCCGAGATATCATGCAATGCAGTGAGGCATACTTGGTAAGCAAATTTCTATAGTATGCGTTACGAATTGTTGTAACAATTCATTTACTAGTTTAATTAAATGAGATTATCAAACTAAGTGTTGATAAATAGTAATTGTAAATTGCTAAAAATGGAACTCATGATATAGGGAGTTATCGGGATTGCTAGATCCCATTACATACTTGGAGTATAATAATCATAATGGTCAATTATATTATACGGCTAATGATATCTACGAGCCAGAGTCGTACACATACTGATGATATTGAGTTATATTCCATGTATGGAATTAAATCGAATTGTTAAATTGGGAGTTGATTTATATCGAGCGAGATACCCAATCGAGAAGTTTACGTTGATAATGTAAAATACAAATTGGACAAAACCGAATCAATTAAATTGCTATTTCAGGTGGCCGGTTTGCGAGGCTTGTGTGGCTTGTTGAGATTCTTGCTGCGTTTAGTAATAAGTTGGTTAACTGACACTTGAGTTAACTATTTATCAAGAAAAGCGAGTGGTATTAGGCCAGATTGCCAAGAGGGACTATATAAGGAAAAATATGAAATGAAAAACCTAAGAATTTCGTTCCATCTTTGACATCTCGACGCCTCCTGCTCCACTTTGGGGTTTGAGTCAAAGTTTTTGAGTCAATGTTTTGACTCAAATTCTTGACTCAAATTCTTAATCCCGATTGCTTTCGTAGATTATGAGTCAATCGTGACTCGGCCGCTCTTGGTGTAGACTAGCTAGGCATTTGCTGAGGTGTGGTTATGGAGAAATTTGTGAGGAAAGAGATTTGCCACCATCCCGGCTGCGTATTGTAAGTACTCACCGTGTGCATGCGTGTATGAATTACATTGTGTAACTGTTTTCGTAATTTTATTGTGTCACGTTTATTAGATCTTGGTTGCATTTTATTTATTTTTATTATGAACAAGTTGCATAATTTCCACTTGATGCATATCATGACCCATGTTTAATTTGTATAATTTTGATTACAGATTTATATATAATTTGTTATATAAAAATATTTTATATAGATTTTCATATTATATATTCTTGACTTAGCTGATTATATGTTATCAAAAATTGATTCATGAACTAAATGTACATTCTATATTGTTTCAGTTCATCATGTTAATTTTGATAATTTGAATTTAGATTTGTGTTCATGGGTGAAAGGGTTTTTAAAACATGTTTTGATTGAAATCTAACGTTGTTGTATATTTGAGGAGTTTAAAATATTCCAAAAATTTTCTTGCATTTTTGGAGGGCCTTGAAGGATCTACGAAATTTTTTATAATTTTTTTGGTTGTTTAAATATCATGAAACAATTTTGTGATTTACACTTTTTGTATAATTAATTTTTTGGTGAATTTTTTAACAAAATTCCAATTGGAAAAAATTTAAGAAAATTATGTGGAATCTTTGGTAAGAATTTGAGAATTTTTTGGATATGTTTAAGGCCTTCAAATCGGTTTCCAAACATTTGGGTAAATCGCTGGAATTTTTGTGAAATGACACGACCTTTGCGGCCTGGAGCCCATCTGGTGGCAGGATATTGCGGCCACGATTTAGTAGCATCTGCAGGCGGACCGGCCGGCGGTCATTAGGAGGCCGATGTCCGTCATGGTCTTACCGAATTTTGTTGTTACAAAACCACAATCCATTTTTTAAATTATTAATTTAGATTTTTTTGTGTATTTATTATCATTTATTACTATGATATGTATATAATTATTAATTTTTATTGATAATAAGTTTAATTCAATAATCTCTTTTATTATTTATCCTTATAAATGTATTTATTTGAGGATATAATTATGGTAATAATGTCTGAACAAAATATAAATATGTTTTAGATAAAAAACTTGCTAGTTTTATCTTATTATATTTATGAAGTAATTATTGTAATAATTGTTTTATTGTATATATGAAATAATTGTTAATAACCAGACTACAAATATATGTTAATTGAATTTTAGTATATATTTCATGAGCAATAATTATGATTGATTTGAATTAATTTCTATCACGTTTAAATTGTATTTGTGTGATTGATTTTTATTTGTATAATAAAAATAAAAATATCTATATGATTTGTCAATGCATTGTATTTGGTGAATTGATTGAGTATTTCTCGGCCTCATAATTAGTGTTTATTTATTATATAATTGATTAGTATTAAGTGCATATTTGTATGTAATAGCGTATTTATTTCAAAGTGTAGCATGAAATTCTCTTGTGGCGTTAATTAAATTTAATATGTACCATTTAATATATATTAAATGCATAGTTTATGTGTTTCCAATTTTATTATATATTTAATGGAATGAAAGAGATACATTGATATGACTTGAATTTGTATTTTTTGAAATAAGGTATGCGGAGCCGTTTATGCATTTGCTTGCGACTTGGTGGTCGTATTTATTTTATTTATTTTTATTTTGCCATGATGCGTGTTGTCTTAGTTAGGTTAGTAAAGAAATGTACAATCGTGGAAACATTGAAGATGTCGTTCGCGTGTCGTCTGAAGTTTCAGGCTGAAGAATACAAGATTGCACTTGATAAGTGTTGTAATAGGTTTATTATTGTATTTTTTTGGTCATATCATATATCTCCTAAATATGTATTATTTATTTTATTTTTCATGATATTGCATATTACTTAGTATGTGTGTTATATAACATTTTAAATAGTTAATCAAATCATATGAATACCGCCATAAAATTTAGAGCTTCGTATCGAAACCAATTTTACAAAGTTGTGAAACTTATCACGATCCTTGAAACACGGCGATGGCAAGTCTGTATCGTGGCAGTATGGCAATGGATGCATGTGATTTTTCACTAACATTGTAGGCTTTGGATGATCATTCAGTAATAAGTTGGTTTTAATTGGTCGTTTAACCGATGATTTAAAAATTTAGCGTTGTGGGTTCGATGATGCTGATAGGTAGCATGCGTAGGCATGCTAGTAACACAGAAGTGTTATGTGGTGTTTTGCATAATGGAGTTAATTAACTACGGCTATGTTGGCTTTCAAAATGTGTTGCGGTGTTTCCGTTTGAAATTCCAATATAGTAGGTCTTCATCTTGTACATTTTTGTGAATTTTGGTAGTGGTATTACTTTATAATTTGTTTTGTAGTGTTTGACATGATAGATTGCTGGCGTCATTTACATACTTATTCTTGTAAATTGAAGGCGCACAATGCCTAGAAACTTGTTTCGGGCTGCTTTTAG
>JADFUC010000026.1:0-50372 GCA_019722365.1 Lithospermum erythrorhizon
CCAGTTACGTATTGGCAGATTGCATAATCACCTCGAGCCTCATGACATCTTAAACTTAACAAGAAAATGTCATGCAAGCTCACATATATTTAATGTGACTGACATAGCATACGCCACATATACGTAGCCTGGCTCACAAACGCATAAGAATCTAATCACTATTATACCCTTTAAGGTTGTAGGAAGATTTCTTCAACATTTAGTGTATAAAACTTTTTATTTTAGCGCAAATATGTTCCCACTAACCTTTAAGGAACTCAAGGTTCTTCATCACTCTTGATTCTTATTGATTTTCATCAAGTATCAAAATGGTAAATTTAACTCCATTATACTCAATCTTTAAGTTAAACTTTAGATTCTAGTAGTATATAAACTTTCTTTTACATACTTGTTGAGATGTGGAGTTCCAATAACAATGTCATATCCATCATCGCGGATCATTACTTAGAACATTTTGATAACTTCGTTTTAGACCCACATGTTAAGCAACTGAATAGCAATAAGAAAGTTTGAAATAAATATGAGCATAATAACCAATGAATATATGTTTAATCTTGGTTTCTCAACCAAATGTATGACAAACACTCATTCATGACCTGGCTGCTCTCATTTAATGAGAATATTTATTACTTCAAGATCACCATCCGTAAAAGTAATATAGTACGTGCCCTTACCTCGATGAATCACCATCCGTAAGATAAAATAGAGTTTTTATACTCAACCCATGTATTCACATCTTATTTCATTTAAATGACCTTAAGTCATTTATTGGAGTATTATTTATTCATGTTGTTTCAGACACGTGATTTAGCTTTTTTAAATGCATCAAGAGCGATGTTAGTCCCTTTATATAACCGGCGGTTCTAATACTGGATTGGTATCTCCTACGGAGCCACTTGAATGCATTCAAGTCACATATTTATTTCCACTATTTGTACTTCATAATGAAGACTCTATATGTACAATAAATTGCAACACTATAGTGGATGGAAATAAATATCAGCTTCCTTCTGGTTATGTACAAAATGACTTAATATCAACTTTGATTCGAGTTAAATTATGTCTACTACAGTGACATAATACTAACTTATCCTATACGCGACGTTTAAAGTTTGTTTATCAAACACAACTCTTGAGTTGTCTCACAGCTGAATATGAATAAATTAATTTAAAGGTAGGTGTAGCAACCTTAATATGTGAAATTATTTCATTCTTTCAGGTCTCAAATTATCGTTAAACACAATCCTTACTTGTATCACTCAACCAATGACACATCTAAGGTTAGAATGAAACTATCTTCGCATATGAAATTGAAAGATCTTCATCCATTTGTGTTTTAACTTCACAAACACAATTCCTCAATTACATATCTTAACAAGCAATGCTTAAGATTAGAATGATGTCTCATTCTTCGGATGATATGACATCAATTTAACTTGACAAGATTCATATGGTCCTTCCATACCCTTATCAACTACGATGTATCATTCAATGACCAAATCTTCACTAACTTGTGGGCTGCCAACATACAAAACTTAATTTAGACTAGAACCTCCCACTAAGTCTAGTAAGAGTCAATTTAGTTAATCTTTTCAAGATTATACTCAAGTCTGTTTCTTTAATTAACTTGTATGTAAACATACAAACTTAATTTAGTCTAGTGAACCTCCCACTAAGTCTAGTAAGAGTTGACTTAGTTCATCTTTTCAAGATTATACCCAAGTCTCTGCTCAAGTCATTATCCATAAGTATTATTCAATCGTTTGTTGTTCGGCGCTTCCTTTTAAAGAAGAGGTAGTAATGTTTCAATCGAATCACCCGATATGAAAACGTGTAAGTCAAACATGTCATTCTTTTTCTACTCTTACAAGTGCAAAGAAAATAGTTTAGAATCCCAACCACCTTCATGGAGGATTTAAAACTGGGTGCTCTTATAATGTAGTCGCCTATCATTACACAAGAGCTCGATAACTTTCTTTGTATCTTATCTTCCAACTATTGTTATACTTGGCTCATATACATTATTAAATCATGTGAGTCAAAACTAGTGTTCTCGACACTGATAGCCTAGCCAAGACATTAAGCAAATTTTCTGACAACAAAAATTAGTTTTGAGATACGAGATTTAATCAAATTTATTTCAATTCCTAAATGTTAGTACTTAAAAATCCTTTCTTTCTATGCTTTAAAGTTCGAAATAATGAAGTGAACTAACTTCAACTTAGGTTCCATGTTCACTAACCTGCATGCTCGAAAGTGGTAATCCCGAATATATAATCCTCGGCTATTGCCTATACCATGCTTTTGTTTCCTCACAATTCATGAACCATGTTCATCATGTTAAAGAAACTAAATACCCATCACATGTCCTGAAATGTAGATACACAACATTCAAGATCATTCAATAGTTTTTCTCAATCGAGTTATAAAAGAGATCAAACTATTTATCATTTAAGACTTGTTTGGTGGCTAAGAGACAATATGACATATTGGTCTTCATAGCATCATCACCTTTGATTGAATAAAAATTAATTATCCTTCAATCATATCATGTGACTTTGTTCACTTGAACCAAAGTTCATGCAACGTATCAACATGATTGAATCAAGTCTTAAATGTTTGTGGTATTTAAAGTTTTATCCTCTATTAGCATACAACCGATCAAGAATTGGCCAATAAGATCAAGGTTTGTAACACTTTGTATCAACAAGTCATTCGGATGTCTCCTTAACTTATTTTATTTCACATTATGCTCATGCATTTAGTTGTCTAAACGAATGGGTGAATAAAATAGGTAAACTAAATATGCCAAACATAATAGGAAATATGCAACTTAAAAATAAACAAAGGTAGTTCAAAAAATCATCCATACATATTTACAAAATGAATTGTAAATATAATACTCGCATTTCAAATCTCACAAAATATACAAGATATCAAGCATCTAGGTACACTGGATTCAAACGGCAACAATGCATACATTTTGAATCAAGTATCATAGTAGGTTATCAACCAATACGTAAAAGGCGTAAGGCACCTGCCTATTATGCCCAGATTCAAATGCAACAATGTATACATTTTGAACCGCACAATAAGAGGTTACCAACCACTACGAAACTACATAACTTCAGGTCACTTCAAAGATACCATACAAGACGGGTAAGCTGACATGCGTAATGCTGTGCCGCTGTACGACCATTATGGTGGAAAATGAGATTGACTTTAGGTATGTTTCGAACATCGCTGTGGTCGCTATTGAAGATTTCGGTGCTGCTCTGCCTCGGGCATTTAAGGCGTCCACGAGATTTGTCATAGGTGATGTGATTGACATCACGGCTTATCATCGGAAGATCTTGTCGAAAAGTCATCGGGAAGATGGAGGATCCTAGAGAAATTTGTGACACGGGCTTTTATGTGTATTTTGACGATTTATAAATAACTCGTCGAGGATCGTGTACAAACTATAGGTGAAAATCTAAGGGGTTTCTTGGTTATTAGAAACGCTGTCGTGGGTGACGTAGAGTTTTTGGATGTTGTAAATGGATGTCGCTGTAAATTCCTCAAGCCGTGGTACTAGAAGATACTGAAGTTCCCGGAAAGCCATCAAAGTAAACGGGTTTAGACAGGTCGACAAGCGCCTCTAGCCGACATAATACAAGACTTCAAGCCAGCGACGAAGTTCGAGAGATGGCATGTGAGCACGGCTGTTGCTTAGGTCCAAGGTTATGAACTCTGTACAAAGTTGCAACGGGTTGTGTTGCATGAATCAATCCGTTACTGGCGCGGTTAAGTCGCGAGAGTTGTTTCCTACTTCCAAAGGATTTGCTAATCGAAAATGATGTTTTGATCAGCATCAAGGTCATTAGAATCGGGATCAAGTGGGAGTTGTCGACACGTGAAAGGAAAAGAAGAAGAAAGAATTCATTGATGACTGTTCAAGCTCGGGAGGTTGCCCAAGGCGTCTGACGAAGACGAGAAGATCCGGCAAGCGCAAAGGCGTAACATGGTGATAATTTGAATGCGGTGAAAATTCCAAGAGACAAAGGTTTTGGCTATGTCTCTTCGATAGTCGGGTTGCGACATTCAATGATGTTTTGGGATTGGTGAAAATGCATTGAAGCCGAGATCAACTTCAAATGGAGTTCGGGATACGAACTCAAAGTTTTCAGATTGAAGCTCAAGACGGTGATCGAAGTTTAGTCTTCAAGTGGGAGATTGTTGTACGTGTGAAGACTAAACACGTGAAGAATCCCATTATTCTAGAAGTATTACACTTAAGGAAATACTTGGAGAACAAGGAAAGAAAAGTTCTAGAGTCTTTTTCGAGTAGTAATCAATTACCTTTAGTGTGTAATTGGTACGACCTTTTCAAGAAAAGTAATTCTTAAAGGTTTATTTGTGAAACTATAAATAATTCTTTTTTGTAGTATTTTGTGTGTGTGGAAACACCTCTACTCACCCCAATGGTGGTCGAAATCAACCTTGTAGGTTAATAAGGAGAGTTTATTCTTATTCTTAGAATTCATGAGTTTATTATAATTCTTGGTGAGGTTAAAAAAGTGCCGAGAGATTCAAGAGAGCATACACGAGAGACTTGTGCCTCGAGTTTTCATGTGAGAAAATATCCAGTTGAGAGGTCGTAGAATAGGATTCTTGGAAAGTCCCGTAACAATCTTCATGATATTATTAGTGATCTCACAGTCGGATGCATCTTTCACATCGAGGGGAACCGTGGTAAAATCCTTGCGCCAGTTTATTTTCATATTATTTTCTTTCTCGCTTGTCATATCCGAATCGCGGTATATCATCTCGGGTTACCGTTGTTGTGCATCCCGGGCGGATCCGAAGTTATTGCTCACGCTTCGATTGTCAATAACGGCGAGAATTCGTGAACATCTACATTATCGAGTTAAGTTACTGCTCACGGTAGATATATATTTGTGTTTCAATTTTGGTTTCTGCAAAAAGATTAGAATTTTTAGTGAAATGCTCTATATTGTTTCCCATTTTTTGTTCTTGTATGTAAAAAAAAGATTAGAATTTTTAGTGAAATGCTCTATATTGTTTCCCCATTTTTTTGCTTATAGGCTCATGTTTGAGGTTTTATGGGTTACTGGACTTACTGAGATCTTAGTGTTCATATGTTGAAATTTATAGTGGAATGCTCTTGATGAGATATGGATACACACACCAAAACAAAGTAAGTGTTTGGAGATGAAATGACTATTTGCCCCTATTTGGAAGTGTAATATTTACATAAATTATGCTCATGAGTAAAATAGTTTTAGTACTAAAAACACTATAATGGAAAGTGTATATATCGATGTCAGCGAGGATGAGATACGGGAGGGAGGTTATTGTTATTTGTTTTAATTTTTAATTTGTTAATCTATTTTCAAATACTCTTCGTTTTTTTTTTTTTTTGATCATTCTAGCACTTTGCACATAAATTAAGGAAAATAAAAATTAGTCAAAAACTATAGAATGACAATTAATTGAAATAATATCATTGGTTGGTTGTTTATTTCAAGAGAAAAATTAGTCAAAAAATACATTGAAAAGTAAAAATGCTATTTATTATTATGCTAAAATGACAATTATAAGAAAATAATTTTTGGGGCTAAAACGACAACTATAAAAACAAAGGAGTATATGTCGCTCCAAATTTATTCTTCTACATATTAAAAACATATCTTCAATTTTAATAGAAAACTTACCTTAATACGGGGCAATTTGAAAAAGAATAGATTAAGAGGTAAGTTTGAAAAGATAATAGTTTTAGGGGTTAAAAAATAACAATAGTTCAGAAGACAAAATAAAAAGAAACCATAAATTTATGCCAACTAATTAACACTCAAGAATTAGTCCAATTTTATCGTAAGGAAAATTAAATAAATGACCGTTAGAAAGGTCCACCTACATGAATTCCTAATCAACCGGCCATGATTAAGAAACGTACTAAAAATCTGCCTAATTATTTATTTTGTATTTTAAATTTTTTCGTTTTGTTTATATCTGTGTGCAAAACGGCAATATGTAGATGGAAATATGGAATGAAGTTAATTTAGAGTTCATCACGTGTCATGTTTAATTTATTCCTGCTTAATAGAAATAAACAGAACGATGATAAACCATATCCTCATGATTATACTTCAATTTTTTCTTCTATGTACTATACAATGATAAATTATTTATATAAAATATAATAAGTGACCCTCGCCATAGGGTCAATTGTAATTGTCAATCTTTTATTGAAATTCATAACTAATTTTGATCATCCTAATATTTTTATTCAAGATTTATCACTAACTTTATTGAGTCAAATAAAAGTGATGTAGTTTGAGCTCACGAGACTGTAACGAATACTTTACTTCCCAACTTTATACCTACCTAATCCATGCTATGGTAACAGATTAGTTTAATATTGTCTCTTTAAATATGCTAATTAAAAATAGGTTTTGTTTTAATATGTGTTCAAAAGAAAAATTAAGCAACTAACGTTCCTTAACTTTTGGTAGTAAATCAATCGAGTTATTACATTATGATAAAATTAAGTTTGTTAGTTTATCAATCTGGTGAGGCAAAATGTATAAATAGTTAGTTGTAAACTCTCTTTTTGTTTTTTTTATAATAACCCGATTTTTATTCCAATAAAATAGTTGGACATACATTGAGCCTAAAACCAACTATAACCCAATGAATGGGACCATAGACTAACAAATAGTTTTACGACCATTTTAGTTTCGGAATCAAACACCAAAGTGCCCGATGCCCCCAATTAAACGTGATCAATCTTAACCGGCCGCCCCATCTATCAACTGGCCGCCCGTAACAAGTTCGATGTCCAAGGCTCTAACGAACCGGTCCGGCCCGCTAAGAGGTTACCGCCCCCCTATTCGCCCGAGGTCTACTTTTTGGGGCAGCCTTGACGCGTACCGCGACACCAAACGGCATTCACGCTTGTCCCTATACAATAATGCTTTCCGACTATTTTCTCGACAGTAAACGGTACCATTGCTTTCAAACGGTACCACGTTTGTTAAACCAACGGCTAGTTTTGTAACGCCTATAATGGGTCAACGGTTACTTTGTATGAATAAACGTGGTACCGCCTCGAATAAATGGTACCACTTTTATTTTCCCAACGGCTATATAACGGCTTTGTACTAACGCACGCCCGGGTATTAAACGGCACTAATGCTTATTCCAACGGCTATATAACGGCTCTTATTAAACGTGGTACCGCTGATTAAACGTGTACCACGTTGATTGCTCAGAGAAAGTCAAAAGACACCATGGAGAAAAGTCTATGTGCGGGACAATACCTTTCCTTGTGGTGCTAACAAAATACAACCAACCGAACCGACCGAACCGAACCGGAAAATAACCGAAATCGGAGGAACTGATTGAACCAACCGATTTAGGTTCGAAAATACAAAATCAAAAATATTTCGTTCGTTCGCTTTCCTCAGAATCGATCGTTCGGGAACCAACCAACCGATTGAATTTTAATTAAAAATTAAAATATTATATATATATAACTCTAAATAACCGAAAAAACCGAATCAACAAAACCGGTAGAACCGAATCGAACCGATCGAACCGATTTAATCGAACCGACCGAACCAACCAATTGCGTTCCATCTCAACCTACCGAACAGTCGGTTCGGTTCGAAAATACCCCAAACCGAACCAATCCGACTCCAATGGAAGCCTCTACTTCCTTCATTTGTCACAACTCACAATCATTTAGCAATCTCAACACCTTCATTCATTTCTCACAACTCACAATTTCAATACTCATTACTTGTTTTTTGATTGAGTCTAAGAATTATATTGAAGTCTAAGGTTTCAAGAATTATATTGAAGAATTATATTGAAGTCTAAGGATTCTATCTCAAGGCGTGGCTTCGTTTCATTGTACCTGCTAATCTTATATCAAGCCCATCTCCGGTTCGGTATTATCTACCAACTTTTTATAAATTGTGACATTTTGTTCTTCTAAATTAATGGCATCAAAAACGCACTTTGTAAAAAATGTTCAGCGCTAGTGCTAGTATGTTCATGTTCACGATTATGTTAATTTAGAGGATGATAATCGCATGGATAAACCACCTAATATTAACTCTCAATCTAGCTACTGATAATACTAATGAAAAGGAAAAAACTTCATGGATTTGGAACATTTTAATGGAGACCGTGAAAAGCAAACGGCAACTTGTATAAATTGTAAGGCTACTCTATCACGGAAAACGGGGCGGTAAAGCGGGGAACCTGGCCATCTTGCTGACACTTAGCGAGTCATAAGATCACTAAAGATACGCGGGAGGGGCGGTACACAAGGAACTATTGATATCCAAACCGGTAAGAACTTTTTTTAGTATGTTGGCTTATAGGATCAAACTATGAAATTTGTAATCGGGTAGTTCTTTTTGCCTTTTAATCATCAGTTGATGGACGGCGCTTTACTAAATGTGGATTCAAAATGTCGTTAATCCCTGAAAGGCACGCATCCTCCGTGACTACTTACTTAACCTATGCTTTTAAATATTTTAAAATGAAAGAGATCTTCTAGGTAACACTCTTATGAATTTGCCTTACAAAATGTGTTTGACTATGATATCGGTGTCTTTTGGATTTTGATATAACGGTGTAATACGTCATTGATCGATCAAGATTGGTCTTACAAAGGAGAATTATATATTTTAGATCTATCATAAACATAACAATATTCAAATTTCGAAGGTATACTCTCGAATGTACCAATGGATTACAAATGTTTGAATAGGATTATTTCCTAATTTCATTTGATAATGTATCCTAATACCGCTTCAATCGAAAAATTAAAGATGCCTATTAAACTGATTTTAGTGAACTTTTTCTGCTAGATGTTTATGTCACGCCCTTCAATTAGTTACAAAGATGGAATAAAAAGTTGTTTAGATGAGTTTATTTTACCAATTGCAAAGCCGTTAATTTTGTTGTTAATGGCGGTAAGAAGCTTATTTAATATAAAAACTGCTGAGGCTTCTCCAAGTAGTTAAGTTTAAGTAAATTAATTTGACGTGAAACTGACGGAACTCGATCACGACGCCAGTCTGCATATATGTATATGAAGAAATGTCCGATTTTTTATGAGAAGTATGGTCCGGACAGGAGTATTATGTTCCACTCACATATACTAATTGGAAACATTGTTATGAATTACTTAAGTTTCTCTAGAGCCACTTAAAGATTACTAAAGTTTTTCAACTCAACTGAGCCAAATATTCATCTTGCTTTTAGAATGTGTCGTTAATCTCTCCATTCATATGACTAAACATAGAAATGATTATGTTGCTAGAGATATGATTCCGAATATGGAAGATGAGTTTTAAAATATTTTCATCATATACCAATACGCATAATTTAATCGGGTATAATCTTGGATCCTAACGCTAAATTAAAGTATTTTAATTTCTATGTGAAATCGTATTATGAATCTACTTTCACTTTAACTAACTAAAAAGTTTTGATGTTCAGAAATGGAAAGATGGAATTGAAACGTATATGTATAACATGTATAGCAAATACCAATCAAGGTATGGACAAAGTTTTAATGTGCTCCGCACGGGAGTTAAAATACGAAGTCAACATGATCACCTTAGAAATGCTTTACAAGCTTTAGGTGAAATTGATCCAATCGCTCCACAAGACACGAATGAGTTAACTCAATATTTAACTACTAACTTTGAATTGAGTCAATATAATGATAAAAATCCTTTTGATATATTAAAATGGGCGGCGGTGCCAGTTTAAGCCTTGTTTCCGGCTCTTGTCTAAGATGGCAAAAGAAATATTTTCTATCCTATGTCTACAATTGAAGCTAGTGAATCAAGATTTAGCATGGTGAAGCTACAATACACTCAAAGACGTTCAAGACTTAGAAGCTCAAGGACAGCGATGTAGAAGCGCATCAAGGATCGATTACGTCGAGCATGACGCAAAGATAAAGACACAGTCATGGAACGAAAGGAAAAAGATATGTTCGATGATCTTAGTGACATTGAGGAAGAAATTGAAGAAGACGAAGAGAGCAACACAATAGACGTTGAAAAAATCTCCGACAAAGAAGAGTCCGAAGATGAATTAATTTATGATGATTAGAATCAGAAGTTTTGCAATCCTTTGAGACTTTATAGTATCTTCCATTCATAAAGATTGTCCACTTTTGACTTTTTGTTCATCTCTTCAACTTTGACCATAGATATTTTTGTTTGTATTGTATAATACTTGATGAAAACTATATCAATGAAAATTACATTTCAAACTCTTTCCATTGATATATTTTTTATAAGATATTATATAACACAAACAAATATATTTAAGGTCAAAGTTCAAGAGATGAACAAAAATTTAAAAGTGGACAATCTTTGTGGGATGGAGGTAGTATTATTTAAGCAAACTCATGTAAACTCCTGGCCCGCACGAGTATAAACTGTGAACGGCTTAAAATAATAAAATGTTCTTTTATTCCATACAAATAAACTCTTTTTTTTTAAAACTTTTTGGATTAAACGTGGTACCATGTTTATCCCTAAAAAGTGGCAGATTGTTTAGTATCTTTTTTTGAAACTGTTACTAAACGTGGCACCAGAATGCGGAGCAATCTGGTACTAATGCTTATTCCTAAAAATTGGCGTATTTTTTATCTTTTTTTTTTTGCAATTTTATTAAACGTGGTATCGTGAGAGTGTATAATCAACGATACCAATGCTTATTCCTAAAGTGGCAAAAAATTTTTTTTTTTGCAACTTTCGCACACCTGCACTGCTTATCCCTAAAAAAGCTGGGCGTAAAATTTTGGGATTAAACGTGGGTACCGCAGTATTTATAGCAGCATTCACGCTGGCTAATGTTCTAACCCTTCAATTGAAACACTTTTACTCAAACTCTAAACTTCAAAAATAAAATTCTCTCAACTCAATCTTCAATTCCTCTATAAATCATCTTTTAATTAGTCAATTACATTATATTAGTATCAATTGGGTAAAATGGCACCAAAAAGAGCTTCTAAAAACAAGCAAATTGTTGAATTGCAAACAAGAAATAGGAGGAGAGTCCACCACGAGTAATGTCCGAACTCAAATATACTGCTGGGCTTCATGTAAGAAAAAACCGAGCGACAAGCAATAACTCCGATTTGAACATACGATCTATCAATTCTCCTCAAGCTTCGGGAACAAGAATCACCAGAAGAACACAACTACTGGTATAAAAACTAAGAAAGTGATCGAAAAAATTTGGCAACATCGTGAAATGAAAGTTTACAACTCGAATATGATTATAATTACTAAGTGATGAAAGCATAAGACCACTAATACTCATTCCATGTTTACAAGGAAAACATAAAACATCAATCACGCAAGAGAAGGATATTGGGCATCCATATTCAAGTGAAATCAATCAACCACCGAAAATGTTAAAACTATGTCGAGGCAAAACAAACTACAAAAAGGCAACAAACATTAAACCAAAGAGAGCTTACAATGCCATCGCCGAGTATGTATGGTTTTCAAGTTGTACTGATCCTCAGCGTAGTTTCGAGGTTATAAGTTGCCGAACTATTCGAAAGCCGACTGATCGATTAATTTCAATTGTTCTAAGAGTCTTTTATATTTTGGAGGAGTACAAAATGTCGAGGAGCATGTATGCATCAGCCAGGGGAGGTCACCGGCTACTAACGCGACATTCAAAGTATTCCTCTATCCTCTAAGCATCTAACATATGATGGCTATAACATTTTGATTGAGAAGATCTGTGGGAAGATTGACTCTTGGTAGGCTAAACATCTCACCTTTGCAGGTATAGCGCAGTTTATTAGATCATCCATTTTTGGGATTCAAAATTTCTGGTGCTCTAGCTTGCCATCACGAAATACAGCATCGGTGAGTTGATAAAATAGTTCGGACTTTCCTGTGGAGTGGTAAAGGGGAAGGTCAGTACTTCTCAAAGGTGGCTTGGAATGTCGTGAGTCTACCTTTAAATGAGGGAGGTCTTGGGTTTGAATGTATGATGGTTTGGTCTCAGGTGTGCCTCGAGTAAAATCATATGGAATATTGCTTGTAAGAAGGATATGCTTTGGATTAAATGGGTGGATAGTGTGAGGCTTAGACACGAAGCCCGTTTTGGGGTGTTAAGAAGAGAGATCACACCCCGTGATTGAAAAGCCGCCATGGTTAGACCTATATCAGATGAATTTTTTGTATTTTGTTCTGCAACGGGTGGATGCGTTTTTCCGCATTTATCCTCGAGCTTATAGTAGTGCTTGGAATTGCCAACAAAGATCTTATTTTACCGATGAAGCGAATGCTAAACTGTCTGAGGTTGTTTCTATTAGCATGTCTAGGCTAAGGAGGTAAACACCTGGGATAAGGATTGTGTTTGAAAAGTTAGAGCTGGTTTCCTTGACTGATTGTGTGGATAGGTGGATATGAAAACTTTCTCCTGATGCTCAATTTAGTCAGAGTAGCTTATGGGAAAAGATCTCGAGAGTTTTAAGGCCGAGTTAAGCAATGAGCCGAATGTTTCTTTTGTGACCAACATGAGAATAGGAATCATTTGTTCTTTGAGTGCAGATTTTCAGGGCAAATTTGGAAGCTTATGTTACAAAAGATGGGATGTTATACATATGTGAAGTCATGGGAAGAGGAGGCTATATGTGCATGCAATCTTGAAGGGTTATGTTAGTTTGGCGATATTCGGCAACGATGAATGTGGACGTCAGTTCTTAGCAATGAAGAACATTAACACAAATCATACATGAAGTTGTAATGATCAAGAATTGAATTCAAGAATTCTATCAAAACTAGGAAACATAGTTTGAGTAGGATTTGGACATATTTGTTAGATAGATTTTAAGGTTGCTAGCATTAGGATCCTATTCCTAGTAGGATTATAACAAGTTTGTATCTATAAATGTGGTTGCAAATCGTATCAAACACTTCATCCGAAATCGACAAAGTTAGATTACTGTGAGTTAGTTTATCATTGAAGTTGATTGATTGTATTGATTCAAGTTTAATAAACTATTCTTAAGAGGGGAAGGCAGTGATTCCCCGAACCTCAAACATAAAACTATTGATCTTGCATTGCTCAATTGTCAATTAACCAATTAGGGTTCATCATAGTTACCAAGCAGAGTATTTGAAATTAGGAATTAGGTTCTTAGACATCAAATCGGGATTTTCATTAAGCTTGAATAATTGAAATCGCTAATTAGGAATTGTTCTAGGACCTAAAAATAACAATTGGTATCAAGCTCAAAGAACAACATCATGGGAGGCTCGACAAGCCAACGATGGTCATGCCGACGGCCACCAACTATCACATCCGAAAACCAAGATGCTTCGAGAAATATATGTTGAAGAGACTCGGGCTAGACCTATCAAGAAGTTGTGAATTCACCACCTAATACAAATGTGCAAGGAATGGAGTGAATTGACAGAAGATGCCTAGGTTATATAAGAGATTATATAGATATAAAGCGATCCACTGATAGTTGCTACTATCGCTATGGACGGAGGAAGTCGCAAGGTTTCAGATGAGAGGAGTAAGGCTCACAAGGTAGGCTCGATTAGCAATTAGGCAAATCGAGATATCCTGGATGGAGAGCCTCCTCACCGAGCATCTAAACCAAGTAGAACACACACATTTACACAACTAAGCTCCATGGGAATTGACTTCGGATGAAGCAGTGCTTATGGATTCTAGGTTCAACGCCCATTCATGGAAACCTCTCTCGTGTTCTTAGTCTTTCCGCACCGATGGAACTTTGTCTAAGTGAGCAAGTTTTGTAATTCCATCATGAATTAAGAAGAGATAACAGAAAATCAGCACAACATTGTCAAACAACAAAGGAATCTCTTATGATGAAGGAAAGAAGTTTAGCAAGAAAAATATTTAAACAATTTAAACCTAAAGCTATGGTGTCAAGCTTGAACAAGAAAGAAGACACGCCATTACCGCAACAAGAAAGGATTAATCGAAATCAGTGTTATCATTCAAGAAAGATCAAGTCAAGGAGTGTCAAGAAAGTTTGAAAACAATAAGTCATAATTGGTAGGACAAGAAAGTGATCTCATTGTAGTCGGCTGAGGAGCCGGATGTACGCTTTACCGGAGAAGTTAAGATTGATCAGACTGTGAGCTTTTCATGTGACTCAACAAGGACTCTTTCACACTTATGAAGAAGGCAATTTTGGAATTGCAAAGATGGGAATACCGCACCTCAACCATCAAGTGCAATCGAAGTGTGTTTGTGAAAACCTGGCAATGGAAAGTTGATTGAATTAAGGGATGTCGACACATTCCCCGCCACTAGATGAGTTTTCTATTTTCAGGAAAGTTAGATGATGAAGGATATCATAACATCTTGGTAATGGACAATGGAGATTACGTAAGGATCAATACCGCTGTCAAGGAATCAAGGATGGTACACCTGCATAAAAGCTAAACTCAAAGTACAAAAGTGTGAAATTAATGCGTAGTTTCATGTGTATGTTTGGCACAATGTTAGCCATATGAGTGCTAAAGGACTTGGTATTCTCTCGAAAAACAAGTCACTACCTGTCTTCAATGGACCAAATCAAGGATCAAGACTCACCGCTTGATGGGAAAGCAACACAGGATCAAATTCAATAAAAGCTCACAAAGGAAGGCCGCAATTCTGTGAGCTTATGTACTCGTATTGCTCAGGACCTATGAAAGTGAAGACAATGGGAGGTAACTCTTTTATTTTGTCACTTATATTGATGATCACTTAGGGAAGGTTTGGATCTTTGCATTAAAACAAAAGATCAAGTTTAATGTAACTTTTAAGTACCTTCTCATCAATTAGCTGGAAAGAGAAAACTGCAAAGTACTTAAATGCATTAGACGCATAACGGTGGTGAGTACATTGAGAATTTGATAGATACCGTGAAGTCTAAAGGAATTAGACATGAGCAATCGTCTCTTAAAAACACCTCACATTAAACGCGTAATGGTAGAATGAATAGACAATCAGGAGAGAAGATTAGATGGGCGTTATCGCCATTGCTGCCTTTCCAAGACACTTCGGGTGAAGCCCTTAGTAGCAAAGAAGCCAGGGGACATAAAACTTATCACCTACTACAACACTCAATGGAAGCACCTTGAGAAGACATTGTCCGAAAGGATGTTCTCTTACAAACACTTAAGGACTTCGTCGCATAGCATGCACATGTCCCTAAAAGCATTTATAACAAAGTTTGATTTCAAGTCTGCTATGTGTGTTCCCGTGAAATTTTGAGATGAGAAGTTTGTTATAAGTTGTATGATCTAGCCGACAAAAAAGATCATTAGAAGTCGAGATGTGATGCCTACATCAAACCCAGAAGGATCTAGACAAACTTTGAAAAGCCAGCAGCCATGCGAGTGATCTCTTGTTGATTTGCAAGATAGAGTCAAGAAATTGATCATGTATCTCAGAAATCCATTACCCGAGCCTATGATCAATAAATTTAAGACAATGATCACACTTCTACCGATACGATCAACCCGAAGAAAATGAAAAGATCGAACAATCAACAACCGCCGCAAGTGGTACAAACACACATATAGAAGATCAAACACCCGTGAAGCTGGGAGATCTTCTGTGAGCTGAGAACAAGTTCTTCCTGTGCATTCTCCCAATGAATATGTCTTACTTTCAGACGGGGAGAACCACTCTACTATCAAGAAGCTATCGATAAGACTCAAAGGAAAATGGACGGCAATTTACGGAAAGAAGAGATGAACCTCCGAACAAGAACCATAAGATGAGTACCGCGAAGAAACAAGATAACTTCAAAGCAATCGGCTAGAAACGCATGGATCTATAAGTCAAGATTGATCCAAGTACAAAAGTACTCTGGGATACAAAGCTAGATCGGTTGCTGGGCGGATTTGCACAAAGACAAGTGAATAGACTTTGAGGAGATATTCTCTCCAAAGTAGTCAAGACACTCAATCGATCAGTACTTGATCGGGCCGGGCCGTGACATGACTTGGAATTGAACAGATGGACGTTAAGACAGCCTTTCCTCCATGGTGATCTTCAAGAGGACATATATATGCAACAACCCCGAGGTTTTGGAAGCTGGAAGGCAAGAAACACTTGTTTGTAAACCGCAGTAAAGCTTCGTATGGGACTCAAACAAGCACCTAGGCAAATAAAAGAATCAAGCTCGAGTCTTTATGGAAGCAAAATGGATTCAAGAAAACTTGTCGATCACCTGTGTTCACTAAAGACTCCACTAACGATAACACTATCATCCCATCGTTATATGTAGATGACATTATCATGTGGAAGATCAAATAAAGATCATAAATTTCAGTAAGGAACTCAACAAAGCTTTGGAGATGAAAGACTTAGAGTCGCAAATCATATACTGAGTCGAGATCATCGTGTGATGTAAGTAAGGGAAAAATCATTGTCTCTAAGAAAAGTACATTCAGTGTATTTAAGAGGTTCAATATGGACAATGCAAAGTCAAGTAGCTTGTCCAATTGGAACACACTGAGATGAGTTCTAAAAGAGTCCGAAGATCAAGATGACATCAAGTACATGGAGAAGGTTCCATACACCTCTCGCAAAGACGAAGTTTCGACAGATGCAACGGGTTCCGGGTATCAGCCGCATATCGCATTTGGCAGTTGGTTTAGCAAGCGCATTTTCCGCTAACTAAAAAGAGCATTGGGAGTGTGTGAAGTGGATCTTGAGATACTAAGGGAACTGCAAGCTGGTGCATTTGTTTTGGAACCAAGGAACCATCTCATTGCTTACACGCATTCACTGTCAGACATCAATTCACTCTAAGTCTACATCGTGATACTTAACGGGTATGTTTTGCTTGAGAATTTTCTCAAAGCGTGCTGCGTATGCATTGCTATGTCTACCACATGTAGGCGTAATACATCACATGTAATGTGGAAAAGAGTCGCTATGGTCAAGAACCTATTCAAGCGCTGAATCAGAATCAAAGAAGACAAGCTTCACCATCTCATGGCGCGACTCCTCAAAGCGATATACTTGAGTAAGAATTCTACTCTACACTCAAGATCCAAACACAGCTAAGATCAAGTACCATTGATCGAGAGATATCGAGTCAAAGCAATTGGCTATCGACAAAATACACACACCTCCGAATGGTTCTCGAGATAGCCTACCGGCCACAATACCAGTAAAGCACATTCTATCGTCACATGGGTCCCGCCTTGACCAGCCGCATAACAAATATTTAAAGCAATCTTAATGTACTCCTTCTTCATATGCTAAGTGGGAGAATCATGGGGTTCTTAGGCAACGGCTAACACAACACAAATCATATACATGAAGTTAGATGACGTAAGAATGAATTAAGAATTCTATCAAGACTAGAAACATAGTTTGAGTAGGATTTGGACATATTTGTTGATAGATTTGTTGTTAGCATTAGGATCCTATTCTAGTGTGATTAACAAGTTTGTATCTATAAATAGGTCGTTAAATCGTATCAAACACTTCATCCTAAAATTGATAAAGTTAGATTATCAGAAAGTTGTTTATTGTTTCGAAGGATTGATTGTATTGATTCAAGCTTAATAAACTAGTTCTAAGAGGGGGAAGGTGATTCCTCAACCTCAAACATAAACCATCGATCTCGCATCGCCAATCATTTAATTAATCAATTGTGGTTCACCTGCTAGTTACCGTTATATTTTGAAATTAGGAATTAGGCCTTAGACATCAAATTGGGATTTTCGACAAGCTTGAATAATTGAAATTCGCTAATTAGGAATTGTTCTTAGGACCTTAAAATAATATAGAAAATTGGGAGCCTCGCACTGGCCGAGAAGCGTATCGTTGGTGGCTACCATACAAGGCAGAGCGTCGACACTTGAGAACGCAGTCGGTATCAAAGGAAAATTGGCAATTTTGTTTAGGTTGGGGCTTTGATCATCGTATACTTAGAAGTTTTAGTAGTCATATTGAGTGGCAATTGCTGATTACTTCTCGCTGTCGTTTCCTGCATGCCTGTCGTAATTTTGTATGAACCTTCTTATTCAATAAATAAAATTTTCTTTAAAAAAAATTTGTAATGTAGAGTTCAATTATTTGTATTAATTGTGATTTGTTTTCCATTGTTGCTTGATTATTAATAAATTTAGTGATATAATTTTTTGGGTGCATGTAATTGTAAATGCTTAATATGAAACTATGGGTTCCCTTCAACATAGGCTTGTGACGAAGTGAATTTAGTTAACTGCTTGGCTCTTATAATGTACCGTGGTTTCGTAATCATAATAATCAAGTAATTAGTCCACGAGGCAATATCTCAAATAACATCGAAGTCACCTCATGCGCTCGCACCTACAAGGTTCGATCCCTCGGCAAATAAAGAAGTAATTGTTGCCGAATCCAAGGTCGTACCGGTGTTGGGTTACCCGCCTATGTTGGCGCCGCATTTGGCATTAATGGACCTGCTTTCGAGAACATTCTGATAATCTCCCCTCACATTGGGCGATGGACTAGTCAGCAAGGACACTGCTGAACGTATCAACATATAATACTGTTAATTAACTTTGTTAGCATTGTACTTGAATACTGAAAGGATCATTCAAAATTTGTCATCAATCTATTAATTAGTTACATTAGAGATTAACATGATTGAAGCCATACTGACTGGCTGAGTAATTGTCAAATTTAAGTCATTGGATTTTATGCTTAGGAAAAACTAGTACTCTATAGTAATTTAACATCAAATACACAGCTTTCAGTTTACGGATATTCTCTTCGATATTGTATTGGCATGTGGGATTTCTTAGGGTGTCCAAAGAATTGTTATCAATAGTCAGGAATTTTTCGATCGGGTATCATGGTGATTTCCGGGTTGTTTCTGTCTAATAAATGAACACTGAACGATAATATGTGGAACTCGGGGACTACTGCTGCACCAATGTAAACCTAGGACCTGCTTGTGCAACTAGTTTGTAACTACACCGACTATCATTGCACTTATACAAATTCCACGAACTAAGTCTTGAATTTTACCAAACTTCAGGGACCATTTGTGTAATTATCTCCCAGTCCACATCATACTCCATACACAATTGCTATTGAAACATAAAGTCCCTTAATTAAACTTTTAGTTGAAGAGTTTGAATCATGTAACACTATAAAGCACCAACAACGAATTGAACAAAGACAAACAAGCTTTAAACTTTATCAAATATAACACCCTCTGAAATATGAATCTCTCTTTTTTGAAGAAGTCTCATAAAAATAGTTCTTCAATTCAGAAAAAGGGTTGAGTTTTTCTTAAAGAAATCACACCACTTATTGATGAATCTTTTAATTTTTCCCCACCAGAGCCCATGTAGCCTGAACCACCATAGCCACCCATCATCTCCCTTAGATACTACCACCAGAATCTTCCAGATTGTTGGGGGAGAAAGATGGAGGATATGGATGGAGAATGGGTTATCGAGGCAAATGGAAATACACCTTTTTTAAAGCAGCTTGATGGCCATGGGGTTGGGTCAGACGTTTACGTGGGGGAGGGGGAGTACGTTGTTAATGGTGATGGCTTTTTCTGTTTTTGTTTTGTTATTAATGTTATAATAATAAGTAGTGCAAAAGGTAGAAACGTCCATTGGCATATTTCGTAGTTTGCATTTCACCCACTATGTAGCCCTTTTTTCTATTCAACCCATTAAAGGCATAAATTCTTTTGTCCTAATAAGTATTGTTAAAGAGGCCTAAATTCTTTCTTTCTTTAAAATAATGCCCCAAACTCTAAACACAGGAAAATTGGCCTAACTATATACTTAACAATCAATTCTAATGTACAACCCGAATGAGTTCGTCAATATGGTAGTATTTTAAAGGTTTAGTGGGCGGAATGAAAAAGTATGACATATAAGCGTTTAAATGAGCAGATAGAGAATAGTCTAATGGGTGACAGTGCCTTTTGCCCATATATTAATTGTTCCAACAAATTATTAATAGACATTTATAATTTAATAATCATGTTTAATAATTTTCGAGTCGGATCAAGTTTATATCTCGAAATCGTTCGAGTATAAAATTAATGTTTGTGTCTCCATTTGAAACAAGAAGTCGAGTTATTCGAGTCGAACTATATCGAGTTATTTGAGTTTTCCATGCTTGTCTAGCACAAGATACGCTTCTATTTTCTAGTGTAAAATATAGTGAGTATTTGATGTAAAAAATTATTGCTTTTGAGATGTCATTCTGAGATGTTTTTTTTTTCATTTAAATTGATGATTGATATTCATTCATAAATTGTAAAATTACTACAAATACAATTGAATTAGGGAGACATAAAAATGAAATTGAGGTCCTTCCCCAGAAATAAGTAATCAGATTATAGATCTGATAGATTACAAATCGAAATCCCTACCAAAAGAAAATACAATACAAACTATTGTAATCTAACCCTATTAATCCAATTAAAAGCGCATGTCTCCAAGTCTTGAATGTCTTCGATGGTTGGACATCTTCAACCCGCTTCAACCATTTTCTTGTAAAATAATCGCTTGCATAACGGGTTAAATTACATCCATATGTAGTGGTGTTTGGCTGAGCTTATTTTGTCAAAATCAACTTATAAGTTGATTTGGCAAAAAATAAGTGTTTGACAAACATTTCTAACACTCAACTTATAAGTTCCAAACAACTTATAAGTTGATTTAAAAAGAGTTTCAATTCCTAACTTTTTTTCACCAACTTATTTTATTCCAACTTAATTTTTAGTTTGACCAAATAAATTACTTGATTACACCTGATTTAATAACAAACCACTCCCCCTTCTAGTTCGGAGATCCTTCTAACAGATCCTTATAAGTCATTTTACTCTTTCTATCAACTATAAGTTATCAAGTATCCAAAACATATAAGAAAAAAATCCCATTATAAGTTACATTAATGCAACAAATAAAATAAATTTGATAACTCTTATAAGTGACCTATTTATAAAAGTTATATCAAGAACTTATAAAGATGCTTTCACTTATAAGCTTAAAAAATAAGATTACCAAACTACTTCTATAAGATGCTTTCAATCGGACGAAGAAAATATTATACAAAACGCCAGAAAGAAAATTACACAAAAATGTGTAAAGAGGGATTGAAAATAAACAATAAAAGAAAAGGTAAGAATAATTATTAAAATGGCGTTTATCCTATCGACTATCCTCTAAAAAAAAAATTTGCCTGAGTGAAAAGCATGGTACATGGTTTAAGGGAGAATTATACGAGAAAAGAGTTGTAATATTGCCCTCTGGTGATGCGTTCGGAGATGTTCTTAGTTATTGCTCTACCTTTTTTTTATATAGAGAATTTCCATAATTTGAGTACCTGAAAGATTATTCTCAGCTAACCCATGAGGCGCGCTATCAGCCTTCACTTGTGACGGCACCCCTAAACCCAGCAACACCCCCGCCCCTGAGCACCCAACATACCCCCCCTCTTCCTACAACCTCTCGTTGGTAATCCATAAAGCCAAAAACATTACTCACCTCAACCAAATCCATTCTTACCTCATTCGAAGAGGTCTTGAAACTGACCCTGTTCTCAATTTCAAGCTCCAAAAAGCCTACACTTCTCTTGGGAATCTTGATTATGCAACCACCCTTTTCAAACAATACCCCAATCCCAATGTGTATTACTACACTGCAATCATACACTCTCATGCACTTCGCAAGCTCCATAATCAAGCTTTCTTGTTTTATGTTCAAATGGTATCTGAGGGTGTTATACCAAATGCTTATGCATTTTCGGCTGTCCTGAAAGGTTGTCCGATTTATTATGGCAAATGTATTCATGGGCAAGTAGTGAAACTTGGGTTCGAGTCTGATATGTATGTTGGTACAGCTTTGGTGGATTTGTATTCGAAGGATGGTGATGTTCATTGTGCCCGGAAGATGTTTGATAGAATGCCTGAGAGAAGTTTGTTGTCTATGACTACGATGATGACTGGGTATGCTAAGAATGGGGATGTGGATGAGGCTAGATTATTGTTTGATCGAATGGGGGAAAGAGATGTTGTGTGTTGGAATGTAATGATTGATGGGTATGCGCAACATGGAAGGTCTAAGGAGGCTTTGGGGTTACTTAGGGAAATGCTGTTGGCTAATAATGTGAGGCCGAATGAGGTTACTGTGGTTGCTGCTTTGTCGGCTGTTGGGCAGGCAGGTGAGCTGGAATCGGGGCACTGGATTCATGCTTATGTGAAGAGTAATGGCCTTGAAGTAAATGTTCTTGTAGGTAGTGCTTTGATAGACATGTACAGTAAGTGTGGTAGTTTGGAAGACGCAAGGTTGGTCTTTGATGGTATGATTGATAAGGATGTGGTTTTATGGAATTCAATGATTGTTGGGTATGCACTGCATGGATTTAGTCGAGAAGCTTTAAAATTGTTTGATGAAATGATAATAAAGCGAATTAGGCCTACTGATATAACATTTATTGGTGTCTTGAATGCTTGTGCTCATGCTGGATTGGTATCTGATGGGTGGAGGTATTTTGACTTAATGGCAAGTGAGTATAGTATTAAACCAAAGGTTGAGCATTATGGATGTATGGTAAATCTTTTAGGTCGAGCAGGTCACTTGGAAGAAGCATATCAGCTTATCAAGACCATGAAAATTGATCCTGACCCTGTATTATGGGGAACATTGCTTGATGCTTGTAGGATTCATAAGAATGTTAGCTTGGCAGAAGAGATTGTCAAGTTTCTTCTAGAACATAATCGAATGTGTCCAGGAAATTTTGTTCTTCTTTCTAATATATATGCAGCAGCTGGAAGCTGGGAAGGGGTTGAAAGAGTGAGGGTTACTATGAAAAAAAATGGAATTCTGAAGGAGCCTGGTTGCAGCTCAATTGAAGTGAATAATGAGGTACATGAATTTTTAGCAGGTGATTTGAAGCATCCCATGAGTAAAGAAATCTATGAGATGTTGGAGGAAATCAACAAATTGCTAAAAGCTCGTGGGTATATTCCTCACACAGATGTTGTTTTACATGACATCGATGCGATTGACAAGGCACGGTCACTTGAAGTACACAGTGAGAGGCTTGCACTGGCCTTTGGACTTATCAGTACCCAGCCGGGAAGTACTGTAAAAATTGTTAAAAACCTTCGGGTTTGCCCAGACTGCCATACTGTAATGAAGCTCGTTTCAAAAATCACCGGGCGGAAGATAGTCATGAGGGATCGAAATCGCTTTCATCACTTTGCCAATGCTTTGTGTTCATGCGGAGATTATTGGTAATTTTATGCATCTTTAGATTGACCATGTAAGTGCATCTGTATTCATTTTTTTCCAATTTATCTCGACATTGATGCTTGTAAAATTAGAATATTCAAATGAAGAACCTATTCTATACCATACCTACAGAGTTACAGGTTCTGTTTTTTAATTTTATTTTTGAAGACTGCGATAAATGACAATAATGTGATTTAGTAGTTAAGTAAATTGTCTACTGGCATCCAACAATATTTAATATTATGAACTGATAGCCAGTATTTAAGTAATAATGCATTCTAATTTCCAATAGTCCCACATCGTTTAGCTATTAGCGTCCAATGGTCCAAAATAATTGCTGTTTTAGTATTAAGAACAATTTCTTTGTTCAAAATAAGACTACATTTTGCTGAAGATACTTCTTCTCATGTTAAATGTACTATCTTCAAACGATGATGAAATCCGTCATGATTTGGCTTCTCGACATTAATTTATGTATCCAACGAAAGAACAAATGCACGAGTTTGATAATAGGTATCTTATCAAAGCTTGGTAGTTGAAAATCATGTTTTGATGAAATCGTTTGAAGTAATTGTTCAAGGGCAAGTGGGATGTTGAAACTCTAAGGGTTTTAGAATCTAAAAATGGGTGTCGATTGGACAATTGTAACTTAATTTAAAGTTAATTTCACAAATATATTAATCGTAGTGACGATTAATATATTGTGATCTTTTCATATCAACATTAGGGGTTATGATTAATTACTCATAATTTATGTATTAAATGTAATATTTGGTTAATACTATTAATACATTACTATTGACGATCGTGCTCAAGATGTCACACACATAACCCGATACCAAATCTATAATTCAATAATTAACTATAAGTTCAATATCTCTATATTACAAAATAATTGGGGCCAAGTATGGTGTGAGCAACAGAGACGTGTACATATAAAAAAGGAATATCATGACTTTCTATTTTGATGATTAATTGGATTAATTACAACTTTTAGTTATGTGTATATTATGTCATAATTTAACTATTCATTTCCTAAGTTGATAATTATTGAAGACAAAAATCTACCAAGGAAATTGAAGAATAAACGAAGTTGATTAATATAAAGGTTATGAGAATTTATTTGATTTTTTAACCAAATTTTTTTTCTAACGATAGAAATTACAAATTACATATGTTATCAATTAGTAATTAAATCCTAAACTAAGTTAACAAGACTACAAGCACAAGAAAGCGAAACATGTACTAACATTACGCAATATGAACACCGTCTTTCTTGGATATTTACCAAAGGTAAATGCTCTTGAAAACAAAATTCCACAAAGTAGGTCTGGAAATCTACATAATTAGTTCTGGGGCCGGAGATATGTAGATAAAAATATTTCTCTACCGAAATTAAATAAAATCATAAATACAAAGACTCTGATTTAGATACCACTAAACTATAACCCATTGGTCTTCTTAACCAACTTGAGCCTTAGAATTTGTGAAGACAAATTCTCTAAATGATAACAGCAAAACTCCACCTTCACCTTGAACCATAGGCAGGCCGAGAACATGCTTGAACAGGATATTTTCTCTTTCTCCCTCTTGCTTTTTACTATATTAGAAACGTTTTAGTAACATCAAAAAAGAAGTTGGATTATAATTAATTGAATTAATTTTGAGAAGTCAATCTACATTAGTTAGAAATTAAGTCTCCTACTATCATTGCTAGATTCAAAATTTTGCAATTCCAATTTTAAGAAATAATTATTATTACAACCTCGTAAGTTACAGTGGGTTAAAGAATAAATTTGTTGTTATTATAATCTAAAAAAATTAACACCAATAGGAGAACTAATGAGTAAACAAAATTTACTTTGTTCGAACTTCTTGTTTCAACCCGACAATTGAGTCATTCTCATATTTTTCACATGGGTATAATTAATGACTTATGATATATTGATTGAATTCCAATACCACATTCATATGGCAAATGAAATATTTATGAATATCTAAGAAAGTACATGATGATTCTTCAATCAAGGAAAAAGATATTGAATTTCCATTGTTTTCTCTAAAGCGTCAAATGAGCCAGATTACACTAACTTCAGTTATACCATTCTATAGCATAACATTTTATTTTCTTAATTCTTTGCATCTTTTGAAGAGATGAAAAAGACAAAATAGAAACATTTTATTCTTTATTGCAACTTATGAAAAATTCATCAACATATTTAATGCACATAGTCATCTAGCCCAATAATATTTGCAGATCTTCTTTTAAAAAAAAATGGTTCAAATCCTCTAAGAGGATTATATCTGCCTCAATGTGACGTCGTTTCCCACAAAATTAATACAGCTAATTAGCAAAAAACATGTTCCAATGCATGTAAGAGAATCCCACTAGAGGAATAGAGGTGGATAATAACAACTTTATCTTTAAAGGCAGTAGACCTATTTCCAAGTGATGCAAAAAATAAGTGCAAAATTATCTATTAGTTCCTGATAGATATAAAATTTCGGAGTAATATAATGAGTTATTTTGACATTACATTATATTCGAGAACCACATAATATGAAAAATTTCAGTTCTTGATGATAGAAATAAATTTCTGAAAAGATTATGCAGCAAATCTAAAACATTATGGGTGCAGCTCAAGCGAATTTTTAATGTTATATGCAATTGGATTAATAATAGCAAATAATCTAAAAATGAACATATTACAACCCTCAGGCCTGAACGTCTAGAGCAAAACAACTTCTTAGACAATGCTACTACATTTTATTTTGTGTTTCACTACTAAAAAAAGAAATATTTAGAGCACTTACTTAAAAAGCACTTAGTGAAAGGAAAATCTTTAAGAAACACTTAGAAGATGGCTTCAAAAGCCATCAACAGGTAAATAAAAAAATTAAATAAGAAACATTTAAAACAAAACCCTTCTCTATTGCCCAGGAACCATATGATGATATCTAGAGGCCCTATTCCTCCTCTATAAAATGCGACCATTGCTCGCCGCCTTACGTCGCTCACTCCCCCCCCCTCATTTCCCTCCTCACTCGACCTCGAAAAACCCCCGGTTCCAAACTTCACGCCAGCGCCCACACGCACTTTGTAACGCTCTGGTATGTGTCAGTTTTATTTTTTAATCATTATTTATTTTCTTTTTTTTTAATTGCCCATGTGTCAGAAATGTATATATATAGTTTGAGCATTGTTTAAATTAATTGTTTATGTTAATCCCCGGAAATGTATATAGTTTAATTATAATTTGGGTTATTTTGGTTTTATGATCTAAGGTTTGGTTTTATACGCTTTAGATATTCAGATGTTCTTCTTTGGTTTATTTGATGCTTGTTAGGTCCAATTTAAGTTGTTTTTGTTTATTATTTGAGTAATTGGAAGTTAATTTTGTTGTTTTGAAGTTTATTGATCATTTTAGTTCGTTTAGTGAGTTATCTATTGATATGAAGGTGAGATTTTTACATGTTTTGAGTAATTGAAAGTTAATTTTGTTGTTTTAGTTATTTATTTGATTATTCATTTTGTATAAAAAGTTTGTTCCATATGATTGTTAGCCATTCTTTCTATCTCAAAGTTTGTTGGTTTATGATTATCAAATTTTAAAAATTACTGGTTTCAAGTACTAAATAATATATATAGTTGTATTTTGAATTGTTATTATGAGTTGATGATATATGAAATATTGTGATATTGTGACTATGAGTTGATGATATATGAAGTATTGTGATATTTATGAGTTGATGATATATGAAGTATTGTGATATTAAACTATGAGTTGTGATATTTTGTTATTTTGGGGTACTAGTAATTTGTAAATCATTAAGTCATGTTTATGATTTTTCTTTAGGATGAGAGTCATTGTGACATGTGGACTGCAATGATGTTCCCCAGGTTGGAGTTGGGATTAGTATTTGGTAAGAGGGGTGAAAATTCCTGACCTCCAATTGTGACTGACCAAGTGAGAGTTTGTTTTAAAGAGATTGTCATGGCCATGAAGGTACATCTTTATCATGTCCTATTGTTGAGGTAGAGATCCTCACTACTTGGTGATGCATTGATTTATTTGTTGCATGACCCTAGTAAGATTGGTTTCACTTAAAAAAGGTACACAAAAATAAATTATATGATTATTTGTGATAACTTCAATATATGATTATGATTGTAATTCATACTAAATAGTGGGGAAACACGATTTTGAGGCCTCGAAGATTCTAATAAAGTCAGCTTGCAAACTAGGAGAGGGACTTCAATTGCCGATTAGCCCTCTGGTTATTGGAGGAAGCTGACTTACCTCGAGAGGAGTGACATCGACCATACAGTAAAAATGCTTGGATTTTTTTTAAGTTTCATCTTTCGTACAATAGAAGGTGATTTATTTAGTTCAAATGCGAGTTGTTAAGGGGGTGAAACTACGTTTGACCGTGTTTCTATTGACAGCATTAAGCAATTCATTCTGGCGTGATTGGTTTAGTGCTACCTCATATTCATTTACATAAGGTAATATTAACAATATCTACCACTAAATGTTTCATAGATTTATTTTCAATATGGTTGACTAATATTTTCTATTGAAGGTACTTGTATGATGTACTTGGTTGATAAAGACAGCATAGCTGTGGTGCCAAGTAAGTTCGTTATCTCACTGGGCATCTTGCGTACTTATGTGTGGATATACTACAAAAGCATGAGGGTCTTGATCATCTGTATTATCATATGTCTGAGGGTTAGTTTATAATTTATTTTAAATTAACTATTAGTTAATTTTCATACTACTTGCTATAGCTTCTATTTTGGCTACTAGTAATGTCATTCAAATAATGTAGTGATAAATTGGGTGTTGATTGCCAAGAATGATTACATATACAATATGGATCGCTCACGAGTACATATCTACGGCGTGATATGGTGCAAAAAATCAACAGTGATCGTTTTGATTATATGTTTTATTAACAATTCTGTGTTGCTTAAATGAAGTATTATAAATGCTGTTGTGACACCCAAAAGCAAAGTATTGTAAGTAGAAAGATGTTGAGCTAGAATCATTGAGTTAAGCGTGAATATATTTTACATTTCGGCAACAATAATTTGATTCTGTTACATTTTAGAGTTATAACTGGTTTTGAATGATTGTATCAGACTGTCGGCGGGGTGAAGTACAACATATTATTGGATTATATGTTGTTTGTTTATTGAGAGATATCTTAGAATCGGCAGTCAAGTCTTTCTTTAGGCTGTATGCCCTTTTTTAATACTTGAATTTTGATATTAGATAAACATTGAAGTCATATTGAAGTGTATATTCTTCTTCTTTCACTATTACCGGAAGCATGGTTGTGAGACATTTTGCGGATGATGGTGTGGTATATGCTGATAGATATCTCAAAAACATTAGATAGAGAATGAGGAGCTTCAAAATTTTGTAATGCCTCGATTATTAATGGTGTTTAGCATGGAATGCATTGATATACATTTGACTTGATGTTTGTTGAGTTATGCTTGGAATGAAATAATTGGCGAATTATAATTTATAAATATTTTATATTTGCTTTTTATATTCTGCTTTGTTGTCTTTATGTTTGTTTATAAGAAATATACATAATAACAAATTAAAAACGAATCTAATTATTGGCTTAGAGTGCTTAAATTACTTCTAAGTTAAAATATAGGGAACTGACATTTTTGTGCTCTCTTTGTGTTTTTTGAAGTGTCTCTTAAGTGCTTTTTTGTAATAATGTTTATATGCTACTGTGCAAACTTCCATAAGTGTAATCAGTCAGCTAAATGTAGATACCTTGTTGCTAATCTTTTCTTTGCTTGTGCTTAGCTATATATCTCTTCTTTTGATCAAGTGTGTAAGAAGGTAACTTTAAATACTTTGTTGTACATAAAACGTTTTGAATATCTACTTTCCCTCTACTATTAACATTGCTTTTTTTTTTATATATAATGTAAACTTAGTAAGTACCAAACATGATGTTCAGCATATGCCAGGCACCGGTCCCTAATAAAAAATAGAACAATTCTAATAAATGGTCGGCTCCATGATTCTACTGGTGGACTCTATTTATTCTTAACCAATTGGGCTTCATCAATTATGGGCCAACGTTAATGTCTCATTTGATCAACTTCTTAGCGAACTATGAAATCGAACATGAGCCTGACAAGGCCCGAACCAACCGTCAACGAGAGTCCCTTACGGTCACTCTGTGTCTAACAAACCCCACATTTGGGCGGGCCTGTTAGTTAAGGAACAAATCCCGAGCAGACGTGCTTCGAGTCAATGGCCCCGACTTGTTTATGATCCGAGGCTCGAGCGACATTAACATTATATTGGGCCCCTGATGCCCAACCCGCTTTTTAATGTGGTCGAAGCCGGGCATAGCCGGACCGTTAAATACTAACGAGTGGCCGTTAAATGAATGGTGGGTGAAGCCTAGTGATTTATTTGCTCACAAAAATATTCAGCTTGTTGTAGGCTGACCATGGGCCTCAGAGTTAGAAGAGGCATTAGTATGACATTTTATGTTTTAAGCAGTGCAAACTTTTTTTCTTTAGTTTAACAAGAAAGTTTTTATCATCTATTATGCCAAATATGCTACAAAGAAACCTCTAAGCAAAAAATGATAGCCAAATATATTCTAGCCGTTGAGAAATTTGTATATTTTTATCACGAGTACATACTCATGGCATATATCTTTCTGGGCCTTATTATGAATTTTTATCTTGGCCTTAGCGTCTAAATTGATGTTGATGACTAAGATTGATGATGATTATGAGGGAATTAAATTTGCAAATGTTCAAATATTACAATAAATAATGCATGCAGGGATTCTTTAGTTGTTCTAATGCTCGATACTACACTAATTTAGTATCATCTTACATTGTACATCGGATTAAGGCTATTTCTTTCTAAAGACTTTTGATCCAGAATTTCTATTTTCAGTAAAGTGCCCTCCACAGATGATTGGCATAGGAGAAGTTAAATCCTACAACAGGTTTGCTAAAACAAGGAATTGGATGATAAAAGCTAAGCAAAAATCAAGCTTCAAGCTTGAAGATGGTTCAGCCACTTCCTAGGGGAGGGGGCGCCGATTTTGCTCTTTTGGGGTTAGGGTTTTGTGTGATTTTTTTGTTTGTAAAACCACTTATGACACTAAAATATATGATTAGGTTTAACACTAAACCACCATAGCCAAATAGTTAATGAGTCATTAACCGACTGGATTTAATTAGCATATCAGATATTAAATGAGTCATCTAATTTATTAATTAGGCTTAACAAGAATAATTAATTCGTGCTCATCAATAATGAATAATACATGCATGGTATTGTGGTACAGTCAGGGAATTACATTGATTCTGATCAGAATTGCGATTAAGCAAGCGTGGTTTAATTTTCATAGTTCTGTGTTGTATGTGTGACGCTTTCTAGGCTCAGGATAATAACAGTTATTATATATATATTTGATATATAGTATTATTATGACAGTTAAGCATATAGGATTCTAGAATCTATCTTAACCATGATATCCTTAGGTACCTGATAATGATACAATTACTATCGTTTCAAACACTTGGATGTGTCAGTTTAACTAACCTGATAAATGAATTATTTACAACAATTGTCTGGAGCATAATTATTTAGGCGATATTCATTCATTTCAACCTCAGCATGCTTGGGCAATTGCACTTTACAATTCCTTTATCACTGATCTGCAAGTCACGAGGCTAACCGTAAAGTGTGCCATAGAAGCAGCTTTGACTTTCTTTTACTCAAGTTGAACTGTCAATTTTCTTGTAAAACGTCCCATAAACCAATCGGTCAATACCCATTGAGAGGCACATGATCACCTTCTATACTATCGGTTGGTCAAATCCTATGTAATATCGGCATCTACTACTATACTAACGTGTAACCTAACGTATGTCGTTATGATCCCCGGTAGGTAAGATGTTTGACATAGTCCAAAACCTATGACTCATATATAGACAACTGATATATCATTATGGTCTGGATTAAACCTAGGTTCTAAAGCGAAACTCCTGTGCAGATCTTACATATCTTCTATGACTTTCTTTGTGCTGTTTGTGCTCCCAGTTTCTATTGCGACCTATAAGATTGATCGGGCTTCACAATCGCGATCCAAGAAAATCGATCGTTAATCAATCACTATGCTAGTCATCAATCGTAGTAGCCCCAATCTATTAGCATCTGACCAGGGAGAAATGGCAATCTTACGTTTCTAGACTTGAAGAGGTTCTCTTGTCAACACTCATAGGTTGTCTCTCTAGAAATTACAGAGATCACTAGGATTTTACTTTTCCATTTCAAATCCGATGATATAATTCAATACAATTTTATATGTTAGCATAACATACACACATAGCGTAATAAGCAAATTTATTTAAATATGAAACTCGATGTTCAATCATTTGTTTACACTAACAAGAAAAGACCATTAGCTCGAAACCTACTTGCCCATGCTGATGCAATACAAGACCTATATATGTTCGTGCATCTTCCATCATCTTGGCACAGGGTAGTAGTTTGGTAAAGTGACAACATTAGCATCTGTTGCAACTTTACATACTTTGATATCACCTCTATTAAGCATATCTGTAATCAGGTGATACTTCCTGAGTACGTGTTTGGATTTGTGATATTAACAAAGGCTCTTTTCAGCTTGGCGATGGCTCCGATGTCACGCATATAATTCACTTTTGGCGTCCTGATACTAGGCATGACTTCAAGCTTCGCTCCACAAAATTTCTTAATCCGACAAGCTCCTTTGGCATCGTATTTGCAATGTCAGTGCGTGGTAAAGATAGAGCATGATACTCGTTTGGAACTCCTCGAAATGGCTGCTCCGCGCGATGCGACGAACCATTACGCAGCGGGAGCGTCTGCTCGTCATTAATCGGTTTGGAAACTAGCATCGGTGTATCCTTGTAACAACCAACTCTTCATTTCCACCATACACTAAGAATGCATCTTTGGTTAACTGCCGAATGCTTCAAGATGTCGCCGCTACTGGTGATCAAGTGGCTTTCCGCCCGGATTGAAAGCAGCATTCGCGTGGCTTGATTAATGCATATGACACGTCGAATCGTGTACGGCATGGCATGAAAATAACCCGTTCATTATAAGCATTTTCTTAATGTGATTTTAGTTGCCGGTTGAGTGTTTTCTTGGTTAAAGTTAAAATTTTAATGGAATAATGATAATATGGGTTTTAGCGATAATATATTTTGAGAATAGAAATTTAATGTAACTGACTTCATTATTCGAATTAAGTTGGAAAACCGAGAAGCGAAATTTCTGAACCCAGCGAGGATAAGCTCACTTGGGGTCCTTTCATGCCTCGTACGGCATTTGTCTTATGCGTCGGCATCGCGAGCAAACGAAGCAAAAAATTTCGCTGTGCTTCTTGGCAGGCCGGGCCTCCTGCCACTTGGTGCCGTCTTGTAGGTCACAGCTGCCAATGTGACTGCCGTGCTTTAGGTTACTCAAGGTATGAGTTCTAATCTTAAAATCATCTAATTAAGGCTTAAGTTGACTTTTTATATGATTTTGACTTTTGTGTTGACTTTTTTAGATCTTGACTTTATTATAGTATATAAATGTTATCTAAAGTTTGGTTTGGGGGATTGGGGTGATTTTGGTGATTGTTGGGGTTGAAAGTGGTGTAAGTTGAGGTTGACTTTGTTGACTTTTTTCTTGATTAACTCTGGCGCCAGCCAGCAGGTTGAGAGGACTTTTAATATAATTATTTAGAATAAAATTATTGGTTTTGGATGTGGATGAATGGGGTAGTTGAAAGTTTAGGGAAAGTTCGTATAACATTTGAAAGGTGTTTGAATTGGGATAATTAATGGATTGAGTGGTTTGTCATTGATTGTTGGATTGATTAGAATGTGCCCAAAAGATATTTATTGTTGGGGTAATAAGGTGATGGCGAATATTGAGATTTTTCACGAAGTTGGTGATTGGAATATAGTTCATTGGAATGTTAGAAAAGTATATATCGATCTTGGGAATAGGATGATTGTTAAAGTTGTAATTTGGAGGAAGCCATTGAGGCGAGGGGTATAATACTCGAGGTTTATATAGATGTTAAAGAGAAGTTATTCTCACAGACAGGTATAATGTATAATTTCTTTGAATAGGAGTTGAGCACAGATCCTTGAGGGCTAGGTATCATTACTACTTTTTGGGCTCGAGGTGAGTAAATCTCACGATAGGGACCTTTCATATATATCAATAAGTAGTATATATTTTTGCATGTGTTGTTTGAGACTATTACGATATGTGTATTGTGTGACTATGATTGATATTATGTGGGAATTGTGATTTATGATGTATGTTATGAAATAAGCGATATTTGATTAACATTATGAGATAACTTTGATTCTGAGTTATATGAGATCGTTGAGATTATGATTTGCATTATGAGATAGTTTTGAGTATGGTTCATGTTATGAGATTATTATTGTGGATGTGTGGTGTGTGTGGTACGTGATGCCGGATGTGTTTTGATGGCTTTTGTGTGTTATTTGGAGGCGGTGGTGACCTTGGCCGGGAGGTTTGGCGTGCTGTGCATATTGTGTGGAGTAGCCCCGTGGATTCGGGAGGTTTGGTGTGCTATGCACGTTGAAGTGTAGCCTCGGTCGGGAGAAGGATGGAGGTGGGCACCATCTGATTATTTGGAGGTGGATTCTACGTATTTGTAGTATTTGGAGGTGGATTCCTCGTATGTATTATTTGGAGGTGGATTCACCGTATATGTATTATTTGTGGAGGTGGATTCTGTTTGTTGATGACTTTGTCTTTGAGATTGTTTCCCTTAAATGAATATGCATTATTCTGAAGAATATAATCTATTAACTTTGTGTGTAACGGATATAGAAATCTATGTGATATGTGTGACAGGTTATTTCATTATGTAACATGGTTAATGTACGTGCATATGTTATATATATATATATATAAGCATGAATATATGTGATGGAATCGAGTATGTGTGAGCCCATTTACACATTCACAGCGACAATAGTGACTTACCAGTCTCTATGGGCGGGCGTTTATTGCACAGGTCTCACAGGAAGCGGCGTTGAGGTGGTGATGATCTATTTTTCTTGCTGGCATTGGAGATCATATGTGGCGGTGGTGGCATAGGAAGTCTCGTGATCATTTCCTTTTTGTTGATTTGGCATATTTTCTAGGCTGGTGTGTTGTATTTATATTGGCCAGTGCAGTTGTTGACTCACTATTTTCTATGTTGTGTTTGGATTTCTAGTATATCAGCAGGTTGTATTATTTGGGTGGTTGTGATACGTTTATGCGTTATTTTGTTGGATGTGTTGTTGGAACACCACGATGGAATAGAGTTTGTTTTGATATCTCGTGAGTCGTATTTGTTATCCATCGGCCCAGTAGCTATGGTGTCTGAGGTTGTTAATGATCTTAGCATCGGTGGCGACTTGGGGTGCGATTAGATTCACATATGATAGATCTATCATTTGAAGCATAGATATGTCCATCGTTTTATTGTTACCGGCATCAGCGGGGTAGGACATTTGTGACCTCTTGAGGAAACGCCATGGCATGCAGGAGATGAGCTTTCTTGGAAATCATTCATCTGAACCTTTGCAATACCTTGCCCAGAGTAAGTGTCTAGCAAAGTCGATCGACCTCTTGGCTCGATCTCGGTGAATTTTGATTCCTAGAATGTATGGTGCTAAAGCCGCAGTCCTTAATTTGAGAAGCATTTGCCGCTTGATTCTTAGTAGAGTTCGATAACTCAATGTTATTACCAATGTCAGTATGCCGTCGACATCTGAGGACTATAAAATCATGTAACTCCCATTTCGCATTCTTATATACACCAAGATTCTTCTTCGTTTTGGTGAATCCAAACTCTTGATTGATTGTCATCCAGCGGAGGAAATTCAACTTCGAGGATGCTTGCTTTTAGACCATAAATGGACCTCGCGGCTTGCGTACGCCTTAGGTCCTTTGGTACATGTAAAGCCTGGAGGTTGTACCATGTACACGTCCTCTTCAAGATTGCCATTCAGGAAAGAGATCTTTACATCTATTTGCCATATTCATAATCATAAAATGTTGCAATGGCTAAGATTATCCGGATGAACTAGCGTAACCCTTTGGTGAATAGGTTTAAATGTAAATCCGCTCCGTGAACACAGCGAAGCCTTCGCCTAAACCTTACTTTGAAAACATGGGCCGTTTTCCGCGTCTTTGTGTCATGTTTCTTCTCCAGATACTCATTTACCACTCAATAGGCGAACCCCAGATATGATGCAATCCTTAAAGGACCAAAACTTCGTTTGGTACATCAGAATCCATACCGATTGTATGGCTCTTGGCATTTATCATTATCTTTGCTATTGTTTCCTCCTCGCTGAAATTGGGCTCATCACTTTCAATGATGAAAGCTTCACCATACCATCGTTGCAGTTAGCGGCGATTTCTCCGGATCTCACGGCGTTGGTTCTTCCACAACTTCCTCTGGATCAAGAATTGGGTCTTCTAAGTAAGAAGGTGCCAATTCATGTGGTGTGTTAGTTGTCTACGCTGGAGTGCATTGGCGTTTGCTTAAATGACATTGTTTCTCGAGAATGAATACGTCACTTCTAGTCCTTCTGGACAAATATTCCTTTTCAAGGAATGTTCCTGATCTAGCATGAAGATTTTATTCTCATGCTTGGTGAAAGTAATAAACAACTTGATTTCCTTTGGATATCTCTTGATCGCGTCATCTAGGATTGGGGCGCAGTTGTCTTTACGTTAATCTCCTTAGCGTAGATTCATAACCCATATCCTTAGAAAACTAACTTGGGAATCTTAAATACCCATATTAATTCATGGGGAGTTTTCTCCTTGGCTCAGATTGGACATTTATTAAGTGTGAGTGCCGCTTTGTGGTAAATCCCAGAGGAAATTAGCTGAGTAGATCAAATAGGCTCGTCTGGAATCGAGACCATATCTCGGCGGGGTTCGATTTCTCCTTTCAGACACGCCGTTATCTTTGCGGCGTTCTTCTTTGGAGTGAGTTGTCAGAAACAATACCACACTCTACAGATGATTTTGAACTCATGACTTTAAATATTATCCTCATACATCGGACCGAAGAATCTTTATAGTCTTCTTTGTTGATTTAAGTGTTAAACATTCCTTTAAAATTTATGTTATATTGCCGGTTGATGTCTAAATATAGACCATTTTGGAGAGATACATTACCATATACTATTCCATTTCTAGAGATCCTAAATGCATTGGGATAGATTACTTGAAATAAAAAACCGCCATTATTTAAAAGCGAAGCTTAAAAATAATATTCACCTAATAGCGAGGCACCGATAAACATTATTCAAATTTAAAACAAGGCCCATAGGTAAATTTAAACTAATAGATCCTACTGTAGAGACTCTGACCTTAAAATTATATTCCTACCACGTAGATCCCTCTTTCCCTCTTTCGATGCTTCTTTACCTCACAGTTCTCTTGCTTGTTCAAATGAATATGAAAACCACTAGCCGATTATCGAGCACCCACGAGCAAAATTAGAAGTTGTACAGAAACTTCTATAACATACATACACATGAAAGAGGTAGTGGTTAGCAAACCATTCTTCCTTCTGCTTTGTTTTCCGGTGCGGCGATCTTAGCTATTTCTTGGGATTACTGAACCCTTGAGCTTTTGCCAAGTGAAGCTTCTTATTCTTCTTGAATTTACTCTTGTTTTGGACCACAAAAAGGAAAAGTAGGAGCTTAACTTTCCCAGTGCTACGTGTTAGTATTGATCATCTTATGTAGTTAGTTCTGAATAACTCTAACTTATGCATATTGGGATTCATGACAAGCGAGAGAATTTCTCGAGAAGAGATTTCAGGATAAGGTCTATAACCAGTTCTTTCCAAACACTAGTGCCCAAGGCATTGAGTCGGTCGACCAAACCTATCATTTTGATGACATGTGGGCTAGCAACTGTCGTTTCAGCTTGCAGTCAATATGACCTGAGACAATGTCATATACCATTTTCACAACACCGCTTCCGGAACAAGTCATCGAGTTGCCGGTACATGTGAAATGCTTTCCTTTTTATATTGAATCTGAACCTCGTTCCATATTGGCTAGCATAAGACTTGTTCTTTCTTTAGTTTTCTTTTCCTTATTAGGAGGCCGACTCGCGTGGTCTAGGCTGGAATCACGAGGAAGTTCAGCATGTCGGTTCTCTGCTTTGCTTGAAACGATCCTCAGTTTCTAGACCCGATGCATCAAAGTTCGTGTGATTTAGCTTGCACTTTTTAAGTGCAGATCGCAACGAGTTTTTAGGTGCGTTGGGGATAGTCATTTCAATTCTACAAGAATAAGAGTATAAAAGACAGTAATTTAGTAATCTATCATGTTAAACACTTACAAAATAAATTGTAAAGTAATACCAATACTAAAAAATCTCACAAAATATATTAGCATGCAAGATTTATTATGTTAATAATCGAGCGGCGACACGCAACATTTGGACTACAGCACTTAATAGTAGGTTATCTAACCAATTATGTTCACAACATAACTCTTGTGTCATTAGCATACTATGAGGATGCTACGGCGATTATCGCGAGCCCGCAGCTTTAGTGGAAATTGCAGTTAAGCTGATTGAACCGACCGATTACTTTGGAATGATCATATGAAAGCCCTAGCGTTAGTAGAAGTCACTTTATATGATCTGTTGTCATATCTCCCAGGCACGGAGACTTCCGCATGGCCAACGATTAATGGCTTAAATGTAAGTAGTTGGTGCTTGTGACTTTAAATTAGTTTGATACTAGCTTAGAATTTTAGATGGTGACATTTATATTATGACACATACTCATGTAATGTACTCATGAAAATAATAATTAACATCGGAATATATGATATGATCCTAAAAACGGACCTATTCTGATACTTTCTGAGTGTATCTGCCAACAAAAGGTCTATTATTCTGACAACTTTTCTGAGTGTGATGTATTTATCCCGATAACTTCATTTGAAAATTCAAGTTCTCCAACGTAGTCCTTTTGATACTATCTCGATACCTCCATAAGCAGTACATAAAATACTAAGCAACTTAGGCAATATACGGGCTTGTGATTACTCGAACCATGAGCTTGCCAAATAAAACTTCTTGAATTTACTCGTGTTTTGGACCACAGAAAAGCGAGAAAAAGTAAATAGAGCTTTAACTTTCCCAGATTCATCTCGGCAGTCGTGATCATCTTCTGTAGGATTAAGTTTTAGAGATAACTCAAACTTATACATATTGAAGTGTTAGAATCTAGTATGAATTTTATTTGATAAGCATAGAATTAAATGCATCGAATCCTCAATGATATAAATTAATCTAGAATCATATAATGACTTATATGAATACGAGAGTACTTGAGTGCCGGTAGTCATATCTCCAAATCTTTTACAAAGCCTTTGAATTCCATTATTGATCATGAATGTAGTGCGCACAGTTGGTCCTTGAGGAAGAGTTGAATCTACGTTTAATGCTGCTAGAACATGGATTGAATTAGATTGAAAAAATCAGAAATTTTCAATTCTTCCTTGAATAATTATTACATTAAGGGAGGAGGAGGAGGAGGCTGGAGGTTTTGTTTTTTCGTTTCATGAAAAACTTATGATGAAAACCTAATAGCTTAGCTTATATAGGTGAACCACGAAACCCAACCAAAGCCAGCAATGAGCAAACGTTAAATTTAATTAAACCGTTAAGTAAAAATCAAACACTAACAAGTTGTTAATAGTAACTAACAAGTTACTAGCAAGATCAACTAACTGCTCCAGTCAGTGGCTAATTAATTAGTGGGTTCGTCATATTATATTTTACATTATCTGATGTAAAAATCTGATGAAATATTACGTTGATTCACGATCAGTAACTCTCCATTTAACAATGTAGTTTAATTTTCATACATGAAATATAATTCAACGTCAGCGTATGTGTGTGACCTTCTAGATATGAGATAATAGTAGATTGTACTAATAATAATCGTGATCAACGATATTATTATAACGATTAATGGTAAGATCTACTTGATAAGCTCATACAACCCTTAAATTATCATGAGAATACTAGTATTATACAATTACTAAAATGAACACTAAGTTAAAGTAATCTCATTAACCAAACCGATAAATGAATTGATACACAATTGTCGCGGGCACAATAAAGGGAATCAATTTTCATTGATTTTACCAAGCATTTCCACGACATACTGAGCGATTACCATCTGATTCTTTGCTCAGCGTGATCTACAGTTGTAGGCTAACAATAAGAAATTGTGTCATGAAACACCCACAACTTTCTTTACTCGGTATGGTGAATAGCATTTATGGAGTCATAAGCAATCGATACCCAACTGATTAGCGAGAGGCAGCTGAGATCTTTCCTTGTATAAGGGCGGATAAATCCTCGATATATCAGCGTCTATCGTTATACTCCTTTGTGTGACCCAGCATATGCGTTATAATCCCGCTTAAAGGCGGGCGTTTGGTGCCGTCAAAATCTGAGCTCGTATAACACAGATAGTTATATATGTAGGTCTAGAATTATCGAACCTAAAATTATAAACAAATATCATAGGACACGAGATATACATATCTTCTATGGGTCGTTTTGGTCATACAGCTCCCAGTCATAGGACGGTAGCGCGGTATTGATGTAGTCCTGAGGCTAACGTGATCGATCTTGATAGTAATCAAAACACCATGTTGGTCGCCATAATCATGCATGCAACTATTGGCATCGGCCCGATGCCTTTGGTTGGCTCCACATGTTTAGGCTTGAAGAGTGTAATCAACAATTCATGTTGCCTCTAGAAAACATAGACTAACCTAGGGATTTAACTTTTCACTTTCGCTTCGAGGATCTGTCTGAAGTATATTATATATTTCAACTGACTGTGAAATAAATAATGGGTAACTATATGAATGAATCATGCGTTCATGTAGTTTAGTTAACAATCGGGTCACTGCGGAACTTTTATTTTAATCAATTATTTAACTATTACTGAAAGTGAATGAAGCTAGCTCCCTTTAAACTTTGCCCTTGTTTGCATGAATTCTTAGGTCATTTGAACATGTAAAGCAAAGGATAGTGATTATAATCACATCACTTTGTGGAATACGACTTACAGCGACCTTTACATTAAATGACTTGGAGTACATCGATGAAATCTTGTTGACTAGTTATCTGACATAGTCATCTTGCGATATGATCAAAATGGGTTTCAACCGCCCGGGGTTCTATCGGGTAGGTTTACAACACAACTCAAAGTGTGTTAAAACACATCTGTCTTTATTAAATGCCGTTCTTTTAAGCAACATTACCCGATAAGCAGTTAGTGGTCAAGTTGTATCTCTCTTGAGTTCAAGAAGTTTCCTTTTAGTTTACTCATTGACGTACTAGACTTCAATCCTATTATTGAAATTCTTGGCTAATAGCCTTTCATATAGTATAGCGTCACAATGCTACTATCATATTCGATTCTAAGTGAAAGATGTGATCGAATTCAGTATAGCTATAGTTACTACTCTATTTACATAAAAATTCTTTCTTAGCGTATTCCGAATCCATGAATGCACCTTTAGTAAAAGTTTACCAATTCAATCACGGAATCATGCTCGTCATAGTTGTGGTGCACAACATGACCTTGATGCATACGATTGAATGTATTACTATGTAATAGACTTGGCCCATTTCTCGTGTGTGAGACACTTTACTAGTGGGATTAGACATCTAATGAAGGATTTGCCTTGTCGATAAAGAATACGTCTATGTATAGAATTTAATCTAGTATAGATTTTAAATCTACCTGAGCTTCATGACATCTTAAAATTAACAAACAAATATAAATACTTGAGCTCACAATATATATAATGTGACTGATTATAGCATAGTAATCACGTATATGTGGTAGGCTCACAAATGTACCATCAATCCTCTTATGCGCTTTTAAGGTTGTAGGAAGATTTCTTCAATATTTAGTGTATAAAACTTCATTTATGCGATTCACGCTCCCCTTAACCTTTAAGCGAACTCAAAGGTTCTTGAAAGTCCTCTTGATTCTTATTGGTTTTCATCAGTATCAAGTGAGAAATTTAACTCCATTATACTCAATCTTAAGTTTGCAACTTTAGATTTTAGTAGTATAGAAACTTTCTTTTATATTCTCGTTTGAGATGTAGAGTTCCAATAACAATGTCAAGTATCCATCATCGCTGATCATTACTTAGGAACATTCTTTGGATAACTTGCTTAAACCCCGCGTATTCTGACTTATTGGAATAGCAATAAGAAAGCTTGAAATAAACATGAGCACAATCGACCAATGAATATGTTTAGCTTGGTTTCTCAACCAAATGTGATTAAACACTCATTCACTAATTTGATTTCTCATTTAATGAAATACATTTTAATACTTCTATTAATTCACCCATCAGTAACAGAATGAACTCTTACTCCTGATGAATCACCATCCAGAAGATAAAATAGAGCTTTATACTCAACCCGTGTATTCACGTCTTATTTCATTTAAATGACCTCAAGCCATTTATTGGAGTATTATTTATTCATGTTGTCAGTTGTATCACTGCATTTGGCTTTAAATGCATTAGGTGGTCTCCTTGATATAGCGAAGGTTTCTAATCTGGATTGAGTGTCTCCTGCAGACCACTTGAATCATTCGGTCGCATGTTATTTCAGCTATTTGTAGTTCCTGTAAGGCTATATAGATGGGAAATAAATGCCGGCTTCATACGGTTATGTACCAAAAGCGACTTAATATCAAGCTGTGGATACGAGTTAGAAATTATGTCTACTCTGTTGACATAATGCTTATCCTATCTGAGGCGTTTGAGAAAGTTTGTTTATTAAACACAACTCTTGGGTTGTCTCACGATTGAATATGAATAAATTATAAATTAGAAAGGTAGGTGTAGCAAGCTTTAATATGTGAAATTATTTCATTCTTTGTGTTTCGGCCACGTTAAACACAATCCTTATGTCATCAACTAATGACACATCCCAAGGTTAGAAGATAAAATTATCTTGGTATATGAAATTGAAAGATCTTATCCATTTACATGTTTAGCTTCGTACAAACACAATTCCTTGAACTAAATTAATGCTTAACAAGTATGTTTAAGATTAGAATGATATCTTATTCTTCGGATGATATATACTTATGTAGATGATAGCCATTCGAACGATAGTATTCATATGGTCCTCGTACTCTTGCTCCAGGTGTCGATGTATCATTCGATGACTCAAATCTTTAATTAACTTGTATGTAAACATACAAGCTTAATTTAAGCTAGTGGAAGGCCTCATTAAAGATACAGCAAGGGGATGACTTAGTTCTCTTTTCCAGATTATACTCAAATGCTTGGTGATCATTATCCATAAGTATTATTCAATCGTTTGTTGTTCGAGTGTCCTTTTTAAAGAGTAGAATGTGTTTCCTTGTCAGAATCTTTTGATATGGGAGGCATGTATAATCAAACAACAGACATTCATTCTACTCTTTAAATTGCAAAAGTAGTTTAAAGATCTCAACCACCTTCATGGAGGATTTAAAATTGTGTGCTCTTACATAATGTAATTAGATACATGGTTACACGAAAGAACTTCCGATAACATTCTTTGTATCTTATCTTTGAAGCTATTTATTATCATTAGTATTATCTAGTTAAATCATGTGAGTCAAAACTAGTGTTCTCTTCTGGTAGCCTAATGAACATTACAACGACAGCAAAAATTAATTTGAGATATAAGATTTAGTGAATCTCTCTCCAATTCTAAATGTTACTTAAAACAGTTCTTTACATGCTTTGAAAGTTGAAATAATGAAGGGAATCATTAACATCAACTTGATTTCCATGTTCAGCTAAATGCGTACAAGTGACGTGAGAACCCGAATAGATAACTTTGTTTATTTGGTTACATAATATAAGCTTTTGTTTCATCTGATTCATGAACCATGTTCATCGTGATAAAGGAAACTAAATACCAATCACGTGTCGAATGTAGATCGCGACATTCAAGATCATTCAATAGTTTCTCTCCAGTTAAGCAGTTATAAAGAGAGATTAAACTATTTATTATTTAAAGAAACATTTGGCTAAATAATATGATATTAGAATCTATTATGAATTTCATTTGTGATAAAGCCAAATTCACTTCCGGATCCTCAAAATGATATAAATTAATCTAAAACACATAATTAACAATTATGAATAGCGAGCACTTACGGTGATGCCATCGGAATCTATCGACAAATTCTTTCCACGAAGCCTCCTTTGAATTCATCGTTGAGCACTTACAAATGTAGTCCTACAGTTGGTTGCGCACGGAGAGGTTGAATCCTACATTTGTGTTTTGTGAACATGGGTTGATTTGAATCGAAAAAATCAAGAAAAGAAATTTTCAATTCTTCCTTGAACATTTCTGACCTGTGAAAAATGGAGGAATGACTTTTCTTTTTCATTTCCTTTGAAAACCATATAAATGAAAAATCTAATAAGTTTGCTTATATATTCAAACCCTAAAAGCCCAACCGAATAGCTTAATAGGCAGAGCCCGTTAAGTTTAATTAAACCATTAAGTAAATCCCAAACACTAACAAGTTGTTAATAGTAACTAACAAGTTACAAACAAAGCTCAACTAACTATCGAATTAATTCCAATTGACTAATTAATTAATTGGGTTCATCAATTCTATTTACATTATCAATGTAAAAATTCCCAGTGAATATTAGTTGATTACAATCATCTCGATTTAGCAAATGTAGTTTAATTTCATACATGAAATATAATCCAACGTCATTTGTATGTGTGTGACTATACAGGCTCGAGATAATAGTAAGTTGTATAATAATAATAATTGACCAATTACTATTATAGCGATTAATAGTAAGATCTGTAATCGCTCATAACCCCTTAGAGGTATCATGAGAGCCCAAACTAATGTATACAATTACTAAAGACGACACTAAGTTCCGGTAATCACATTTAACCAACCCGGTAAAATGAATTGATACCGCAATTGTCTCCAAGCTGGCGTAATAAAGTCGATTCTCATTGATTTCTGACCTCCCCACTTTGCCCTTAGATGATTACTTTCTGATTCCTTTATCACGCGATCTCTAGTCGTAGGCTAACCATAAGTGTGTCATGAAACACCCTTGACTTTCTTTACTCGTATAATGAATAAGCATTTATAGGCGTCATGAGCAATCGGTACAGCTGTGTGAGGCACGAGATCTTGTATATCAGGAGGATAAATCCCTCAATATATCAACATCTATCGTTATACTATGAGCAGGCCCAGCATATGCCGCATTTATGATCCCGAGCAAAAGGGCGTTAGGTCATAGTCAAAATCTGAGAGGCTTTCGTATAACACAGAGATAGTTATATATCGTAGGTCTAAGGAGTATCGAACCTAAAATTCTAAACAAATATCATAGGACACACGAATATACATATCTTCTATGGTCGTTTGGTCATGCCGGCTCCCCAGTCACGGACCGGCGGCCACGGTATTGATCTAGTCACAGGGCCTAACGTGATCAATCATGATCACTAATGTAACGCCATGTTAGTCATATAATGCTTATTCGCCTACTAGCTATCGTGTCGTGAAGGCCTTTGGCTATCTATGTTTCTAGGCTTGAAGGAATTGATCAACAATTCATGTTACCTTTCTAGAAAGCATAGGCTAACCTAGGATTTAACTTTTCACTTATCGAGATCTGATACATGTATATTATATATTTAATGACATGTGAAATAAACTGATAGGCCAACTATGTGAATGAATCGGGCATTCATGTAGTTTAGTTAGAATCAGTTAAAGCTTCTGAGGAACTTTTGCTTTAATTAATTATTTAACTTATTCGAGAAAGTGAATGAACTAGCTCCCGAACTTTGCACGTTCGGTTCAGCCGTCGCTCATGAAAACCAAACTTTGTTGAATCACGGGAAGGATCTCGGCACTAAAGATGCGTGCTTAAATCCATACATGGAACCTTTAAGCTTGCATGACTTCTTAGATCTTCATGATATGTAAAGCAGAGGATAGTGATTACAATCACATCCTTTGCGAAATACTGCCTGGCGGTCTTTACATTCATCATTGGTCTCGACAAGGAATCTGTTGATGACTAAGATTATGCGATATAGTCTCTTGCCTACGGCTATGATCGAAATGGGTTTGACCATTTCTCGGGGTTCTATCTTGTGGGTAGGTTTAACTATTTCGAAATGTGTTAAAACACATACGTCTTGATAAATCCATATTATCTTAACAACATTACCTAATAAAATAAGATTATTTGGTCAAGTTGTATCTTTAATTCAGCTTCCTTTTGGTTTGCTAAGCCGAGCATCTTTGAACTCGGTCTATTATTGAAAATTCTTGGCTAATAGCCTTTCATATGGTACAATTTGTCCATAATGCTACTATCCGCGTCGATTCACGGTGAAAATCCTTCAGTCCATTCCATGTAACTATAGTTACCTCTATTCTCTTAACGTTACTAAGTATTCCGAATCAAAAAAAATTAGATATTTAGTAAAACTTCCGCAATTCCAATCACGGGAATCATACTACGTCATAGTTGTGGTGCACAACATGATGTGTGGCGGCATCACGGTGAATCATATTACTATATGACAGACTTCAACCCTCCCGTTAATGTGAGACCACTTTACAAGTGGGATTGGGCGCCTGGCAGAAGGATTTGCCTTGTCCCGATAAGAATGTCTATAGAATTTAATCTATTATGATTGCACAATCACCTCTGAGCTACTCATGTCTTAAACTTAACAAGAAAATGTCATGCAAGCTCACATATATTTAATATGACTGATTATAGCATAATATATATGCTTGGGCTCTGAATCTGAGAATCTAATCGCTCTTATGGCTTTAAGGTTGTAGGAAGATTTCCTTGATATTTAATTCTTATAAAACTTTATTTGAGTCATGCTCCTTTAACCTTTAAGAACTTCGAGGTTCTTAAATCCTCTTGATTCTTATTTGATTTTCATCAAGTATCCAAAGTGAGGAATTTAACTCGATATACTCGATCTTAAGTTTGCTTAACTTTGGTCTAGTAGTATATAAACTTTCTTTACATACTTGCTTGAGATGTGGAGTTAATAACAATGTCATTATCCGCATCGTTGATCATTACTTAGGAACATTCTTTGGATAACTTGCTTAGACCCACATGTTACAACTTGTGGAATAGCAATAAGAAAGTTTGAAATAAACATGAGCATAGTCAACCAATGAATATGTTTAATCTTGGTTTCTCAACCAAATGTATGATTAAACGCTCATTCATGACTGATTGCTCATTTAATGAAACTCCATTTATTCTTGATGATTCACATCAAGAAAGTAATATAGTATAGACCACCTGCGATGAATCACCATCCGAGGAAGATAAAATAGAGTTTTATACTCGACCCATTATATTAATCTTCATTTAAATGACCTTAAGTCATTTATTTAGATAATATTTATTCATGTTGGCTCATTTGTATCACTGCATTTAACTTTAAATGCATCAAGAGTGGATAGTCTTGATATAACCCGAAGGTTCTAATCTTGGTTTACAGTATCTCCCTACGAACCACTTGAATGCATTCAAGTCACATATTTATTTCCACTATTTGTACTTCATAATGAAGACTCTATATGTACAATAAATTGTAACACTATAGTGGATGGAAATAAATACCAGCTTCCTTCTGGTTATGTACAAAATGACTTAATATCAACTTTGGATCTGAGTTAAATTATGTCTACTACAGTGACATAATACTAACTTATCTATCACGAGGCACGTTCAAAGTTTTTATATGACACAACTCTTGAGTTGTCTCGCAGTTGAATATGAATAAATTAATTTAAAAGGTAGGTGTAGCAACCTTAATATGTAATTATTTCATTCTTTGTGTCTCTGACCCGTTAAACACAATCCTTACTTGTATCGCTCAACTAATGACACATCTAAGGTTAGAATGAAACTATCTTGGTACATGAAATCGAAAGATCTCATCCGTTTGTGTTTAACTTCATTAAACATTCTCTAATACATATCTCTGTACAAGTCGTTTTAAGATTAGAATGATGTCTCATTCTTCGGATGATATACTACTTATATCGGTGATACTTAATTCAGGAGACGATAGTATTCATATGGTCCTTTCATACCATATATTTCTGATGTATCGTTCAGTGACTCGAAATCTTCGATTAGCAGCGTAATGACATGCAAACTTAATTTAGACTAGCAGGAGCCTCACGCTAAGTCTAGTAAGTCAATTTAGTTAATCTTTTTTAAGATTATACTCAAAGTTGTTCTCTTTAATTGGCATGTGTAAACATACAAGCCAATTAAGTCTAGTGAACCTCCGCTAAGTCTAAGAGTTGACTTAGTTCATCTTTTTGAATTATACCGAGTCTCGTTAAGTCATTATCATAAGTATTATTTATTAGTTTGTTGTTCAAGGCTTCCTTTAAAGAAGAGTAGAGTAATGTTTCATATCGGAGATCACGATGTGAAAAGCGTGTCACGTCGAGCATGTAGATTGCTGCTACAAAGTGCAAAGAAAATAGTTTTATAATCTAATCATATACACCATGGAGGATTTAAAGCGTGTGCTCCTATAAATGTAGTCGCCTATCATTTTTAAGGCTCGATAACTTTCTTTGTATCTTGTATTTCCAACTATTATCTTGGCTCGTATCCATGATTAAATCATGGCGAATTGAAAACTAATTCTCGACATTGATAGCCAATGAAGACATTTTAACTTTGACAACAAAATTATTTGAGATATGAATTTAATCAAATCTGGCTGAATTCTAAATGTTACTTAAAATCAACCTTTCTATGCTTTAGAGTTAAATAATGAAGTGAATCATTAACTTCCAACTTATAGTTCCATGTTAGCTCCAAGCTGTCTGAAGTGAGTGAGAACCGAATATAACTTCTTATTTGGTTTCTTACCGTAAGCTTTTGTTTCTCATGATTCATGACCATGTTCATCGTATTAAAACTAAATACCATCGCATCTTGAAATGTAGATACACGACATTCAAGATCATTCAATAGTTTTTTCTCAGTCAGTTATAAAAGAGATCAAACTATTTATCATTTTAAGACTTTGTTTGGTGGCTAAGATGCAATATGACATATTTAAATTAGCCCCATCATCACTGATTGAATAAAAATTATTAGCATCCTTCAATCATATCATGTGACTGTTCACTTGAACCAAAGTTCATGCAATGTCAACATGATTGAATCGAGTCTTAAATATTTGTTTAAAGTTTTATCCTCTAGCGTACAACCGATTGCGATAGTTGAAGAAGATTGCGTTAGCAACTCTTTGTATCAATAAGTCATTCGGATGTCTCTTATTTTATTTCACATTATAAATCATGCATTTAGTTTGTCCAAATAGATGGAATAATAGTAAACTAAATATACCAAACATAATAGGAAATATACGCTTAAAATAAGCGTGATTCAAAAACAAATCGGCACATATTTACAAAATGAATTGTAAATATAATACCATCACTTCAAATCTCACAAAATATACAAGATATCAAAGATCTAGTACACTCGGATTGGCTTGACAATCATGCATTTGAATCCAAGTATCGTAGTAGGTTATCGACCAATTACGTAAATGTACAAGGCACCCCAGTCTATTATGCAGATTCAAAGCAGTATATACATTTTGAATCCGGCCTGATAGTAGGTTACCAACCAATTAAAACTACATAACTCTTGTGTCACTAACATACCATACAAGATGCTACGGCGTTGTATCTCCGACAAACGGTTAAAATACTAAGTTTCAGCCAAATAGTTACTTGGTGATCATCAAAGTCCGCAGCGTTAGGTAAAATCACTTCAACATGATCCGGCCAATATGTCATGCATAATACACACCTTATCACGATGCCGGATAGTACAACAGTTTCAAAACTTTAAAATTGGCGATCGTTGCTTAAATTTTAGTGGTGAGATTAATGTTATTTAACTTTGTTAACCATGCATAGATAAGCATATTCGAGCAACATGCAACATGAAAAATAAATAAATAACACACATTTAAGGAAGTATAGATATATTCTAGGACCTATTACATTAATAACAAGTGAAATGCTAACATAAGTCCTATAAAGCCTTTAGAAGTCTTAGTCTTGTATTCTTCGGTTCCTTGAAACCTCAGAGTTCTTGAAGTCTTGTCTTTAGCGATGCTATCTTGTGCCACCCCACGGCGGTACATGCTACTACACTAGCCTTAAAGCGACCTGTGAGACTTGTGAGTAAATGAATACAAATGAAAGAAATCGTGGCCAGTGCGTTTCTGGCATTCGATGCGGACAATAAATAAAATAAATGAATCTCGGTTATCTAAATACCTCCTTTTCCATTCCATAACAATATATATAGGCAAAACATTAAAACAAATAAATGCACTTAATGTCATATATATTAAATGAAATGAGATTAAATGTGTTAAAGCAATTGACTAATTAATTACCCGTTATTTTTCAATTAATTATCAATTAATGTAAATTTCAAATTTGAATATATTCACACATGATTAATGATAATTATTACAATAATTATCAACCGCCATCATGAAATAAATTGCCACAGTAATTAACTCCAAAATTCAAAATTTAAAAGTCACATGAAAAATATTTTCAAAAATTATCAATTAATAGAAAATAATTATGAAAAGAAAGGAAATAAATCAAATTTAATTCCATTCAGATATATATTCAATTATATTAATGACAAAATTTATGATTTAACATTTAAACCAAAATTAATAATTACCAATAATTTTTAAAACCAAAAATAATTACATAAAATACATTTTAGGAGTTTTCAGCGATGAAATTCAACAATTCAAGCAGCGACGGTCATCCACGATAGACACT